>JABUQX010116993.1:0-29160 GCA_015478945.1 Trachelipus rathkii
TCCACCGTAAGCCCTGGTCGGCATCAGATCGCCGAGCTAGAATTTGAGTGTGCATATCATGAGACGAAGACGACAGGCCAAAGATGGCTCGGAGGAGCTAAGGCCAGTAAGGCGTGGCTAGGAGGTGATAGCCCTCCATATTTCGATAATTGGTCACCAAAATACACCAATACATTAGCCGTGAGCACCATTGTCTCTCTGTAAGCCCTCCGAGGAGGCTAGTCAATACGTTGATCGTGCGAGTGATCACATCTGATGGCCTCAAGGCTGACATGAGGCTGTCCTGATGACCATCGTCTGGTCAATCATATAAAAGACCAGGGAGAGACGTGCTAGAAAAGATGGACAATACAATTCAAGTTATCCTCATTATTTTTACTAAATTAATCTATAGACTTGAATAATACACACTTGCATTTCAATTTGCGAGAGTTAGCTCTATTTCACAATCGAGCTGTGAAAAAGTAGCTGAGCGCGATAACTAACTTTGCAAGAACAAAAAAATACTAAGAATCTCCACTCTAATATTCCTTCTTGAGCTTCCAAGAGGGTTGTGATAAGTCTTAATCACAGTCTTATAGTTAAAGTCATCATTTTATTTCCTGTTGGTTTGCATATTCTAAGTTTAGGTGTTATATTTGAAAGTGGAAGGTTATCATAATAGAATCCTACAAGACTATAGTCAAAGCATTAAGGGATGATATATGAATATATATTATATATATAATATATAACTATCTTTGCACCTATATATCTATAATATATAAAATAACGTTAACCTAGCTTAGTATGATACCAATTTGCTACGTATGAAAAGCCACTTTAGATTGACCGTGATGTAACTTCTTTCACAAGTTAAGCTACCCTTTTTTCGGGGTGTGGGCTAAACATACGTTTATGGACTTCATCATATGGACAATATAGTGGGTGTGGCTAGTGGTGTCAATTTTATCAAGCCACCACAGCTAATCATACAGTACCTTTAACTAATATTATATCAATATTTCATTTTTCGAGTAAGATGTAGTTTTAGTTACGCTGGCTTGAGTTCGACCGTTAATACCTATCTTATTGTCTCTCTAAAGACAAATGTATCCTTTAATCAATAATTAGATAAATGTTAGATCATTATGCTTTGAAACATTATAAGTGGAAAATGTAGTTGGAAATTCTAGGAGTTAAATATAATATTCAAGTACTATATATATATATATTAAATAATTATATTATATAGTTAAGATTGAAATAAAAAAAAAGATGTAAATGGCTTTTAAGTAACTATAAATAATTAAAAATGAAATAAATTATATCGAACATAATTTTATGTATATCGATAATTATTTCTGCTATTTTATATCATAAAGCTAAATAAATCACATAAAAACCTCGAATATCATATTAATATTTGTTATTTTTTAAAATTTCACAATATAATATTTAAATTTTAATTAGATAGATTAGATATATATAAAACCTAAATATGCATATAGTACAGAGTTGTAAAATACAATTAAGTAGGCCTAACGTCAGCATATCATATATAACAAATAGGAATGACTGTTAGGTATAAATTAAAATTCATACTTAAAAACAAATCTGAGCAGTCTATAAACTGTACTGATAACTGAGAGGAAATTGAACGAGACATTTAATCAGCGGAATTAAAAATAGCAATATCTATGTTTACATCCCATGCTACAGGGTTATCGCTGTAAAATATTTGTCCATTATTTATTTACCAATGCACAAATAAAATTTCTTTTTATCTGAAACAATTAGGATGCACTTTATTTGGTTTATAAGTGGCCTCCACTATCTATATTTTTTGCAGAATAACTTGGAGTGTGTTAAATAATATCAAACGAGGTTAAATATAATAGTCTTCTTAAGATTATGCAACTAAGAAACAGAAGTTCCCTTCGCGCGACATTTTATATGTTTAACTGAGTATATAGGGATATAACTCATCTAAACAGGTATTGGCAATACAAACAGACCCATAAGAAGAGAAGACATAAAGAACAGATGATGCCTTAAAAAAAAAAAAAACATCACAATAAACATTTTTATTTATATATCACATTAATATAATGCTCATGAGCTGCGAGAGCGAGGAGTGACAACACCTTCTGAGAGTATTTTGTTATCAATCCCACAACTCTAAGAAATCAGCGCTTATAAAATGTACAATTGAGAGTTATCAGTAAAGTACGCTCAGCAATACCTTGAATATGCCGCGTATCTGCGCGGATAAATGATGCTACAGCGGACTGTACTTGTTGATAACATATTGGGTAGTACCCCGACTGGTCGACTGCCGATTCTTATTGGCTGCTACATGAGATGATGCGCCGATATGGCCAGTCCTCAGATGTTCCGTAACAGTCCCCCGGAGAAAGAGATATAATGAGAGAATGTCGTAGTAGTCTATCGATCATACGGGCGAGGCGCAATGGAGGCAAGGCCACACGCGCGCGCATTCTTTCCGAGTGGTGTCTCTTCAGAGTCCGTTAGGCATTGTATGTCCACTCACTCTTAATAGGCCTTGAGAGGAGTATATATATAGACGGTTCGCGGAAGCCACAACCAGCAGCGATTGCTGAATAGATGATGTAGATTTGAGTAGCCGCCGCCTCTAACCGTATGATGAAAGCGTTATAGAATGTATTAGATCTATTATTATTGTCTTAACAAAAATGTTTGAGCCAAAAATTTTGAATAAGCTGTGATATAGTTTAACTGATTTTAGAGTTGTTTGTAGATTTAATCTGCCATGTTAAGTTAATATACTATTATTATGATATTAACATGTTATATATATATTTTCCATACTTTCCACTCTTGACACTTTCAAATAAAACACCACGAAAATCTCCTCCCACAAATAAAAAATACAAACCAAATCTATCCTCAGAAGAAACCTACTATAAGAGGAAGAAAAAAAAAAGTTATCCAACAAATTTTTACCTATTTTATCTTATAACTAAGTGAAATAAACAAGGAGAAGATTATATTTAATGTCAGAAATCAATAAGTTCACTCAATATATAAGTACGCAAGATCACAAGAATATATTTATTATTGAGTGCTAATTTAGTATAAACTCATGGTAGTATAATACTATAGTCATGTACTTCCACATATTTGCAAATTTTATAATGTAGTACGTATTATTTATTATCCGTTATCATGTTAATTTACACACTTACATAATTATAATATATATTTAATAATTAATATATATTTAGAAGAGAGGAGAGTAGAAGTGATAGAGAAGAGAGATGAGAGAGGAGAGAGAGAGAGAGAATAGTAGAGAAGAAGTAGAGAGAGAGAGGAGAGAGAAGAATGAGAGAGATAGATGAAGAGAGAGAGAAGAGAGAGTAAGAGTAGAAGAGAAAGAAGAGAGATAGAGAGAGTAAGAGTAGAGAGAGAGAGATAGATGAATGAAGTATAAGATGAAATAGTAATAGAAAGTAATGAGGAGGAGCAGAGAGGAGATGAGAGAATAGAGAGGGAGGGTAATGAAAAAATAAATGAGAGTAAAAAATGATGTTAGAGATAAGATGTAAGAAGGAGAATGATAGAAGAGAAGTAGAGAAGATATAGAGAGCAGAATGCCGAGATCGACGATGGCCGAAGAAGGAAGAGAAGTAGAGAGAGAGAGAGATGACGCAAGAGAGAGCGCACCACTGTGGGTTCCACCCAGAGAGAGAGAATTGGGGGGATGGGAGGTAAGTAGCAAAGACGATGCATCCGAGAAGCAAGTAGAAGCACGTAGAGATGAGAAAGTGTAAGGAAAGAGAGAGAGAGAAGAGAGAGAGCAGAGAGAGAGAGAGATACGGAGAGAAAAGTGTAAGATTAAAAGACCAAAAGAGAGAAAGGAGAGAGAGATTCAGAGAACTCCAAGAACTACCACCACAGAGAAGAGGGAGCAGAGAGAGAGAGAGAGAGAAGGAAGCACGCAGGTCAGGGAGCCAGAAGAAGAAGTACGAGCCCATGAGAGAAGACGTATGTCAGAGAACGAAGAGTGAACAGTTGCAGAGACGAGAGAGCACCAGATGTAGAAGAGGAGGATATCGTCACGGTACGAAAGTCAGGAGGGTCAGATCAGTAGTCCGCATGGGGGGAGAGAGGCCGCCCACAAACGATGAAGCACGAAAGAGCAAAAAAGAGAAAAACGAGACAAAACGAGATATGCTATATATCATAGCGAGTCTTCTCAAGAGATGAATGGACGAAAGAAGGAAAGCGCAGATGACTGATGTTCCGAGATTGCAGACACGAGAGTACAAGTAACGAAGAGAGCATGAGGAGAAGTAGAGACCGTAGACGAACCAATTCACTATTGTATCTTGTGATGGTCTCTAAACACTACTCAAAAAAATCAATTGAACTGCGATAACAACAAAAATCAACTAACAATGAACAAATAATTAAAAATGGCAAGGATTGATTATTAATAAAAAATACAAAAAAATGGACCTTACAAATTTCTTGCACTCGTATAATTCATTTACGCTCTAATCCAAAACTTGGAAAACTCACTAAGCAACATATGCTAAATTTTTGTGGCACACCATTACCTTTGTATACAGAACCGAAATGCAACTACACACTTATACACTATCCATTTCTTCGAATCCAATCGTTCTGTCCTCGATCGTCGACCTTCAATACGGAGAAACACTTTGTACTAAAACACTGAAATTAAGCTTTAGGAAAATAGTAAGAATATCGAAATAATTAGAGTCATAACTCTTTTTTCATGGTTTATTTGTTAGGTTGTAGGTTTTAAGGGAATTTATGATAAAAAAGTATTATTAAAAGGACTTGCATTATAATATATGGTGTTTCTATAGTCTCTCTCAGGATTGTTCTTATTTAAGTGTATAAATTAGTGTTTAGTCTTAAATTAAGGATGTCTTATACAATACTTTTATTAGAGATATTTCTTTTCTTCAGTAATATCAAAATTTATAAAAATCCACTCACACTATCACTCCTCACTACATTTTTTTTTATAATATTTAAAGCATTCCAACCGTCTAAAAAGGATGGTGCTATTGAAACTTTCTCTCTAGTCAGATTTGTTGCTGGTAGCTCTCAGGAATCCACATGAGGTATCGAACCCCAATTCCTGAAGCCCCGCGCCGGCGGGCAAACGTAACGGCAATGAAGGTTCATGTATATGCACTATTTTCTTTATAATTATATACTTTTCGTAAATTTAAATTATAAATCCCAAAGCTAATACAATTTGAAGATTTTACATCTCCTGTAATAAACTAATATCCCCAAATTTAAAGAAAAATAGTTCATTTCCCTTAACGAAAGTATATCCAAGGGCCAGAGTACCTTAATTTGGATCCGTATTTATCTTCGGTCTGGTAATCACCGAGATATTAGCACAAAGTAAACAGAAAAGGACATTATTTGTGTCGGAAGCAAATTCCAAGAGAGATTGTCATCGATTACTTTTAACCTAAAATCACTAATTGTGAGAATTTCACTTTCATCTTTTTCAGATTTGCTTTTCCAATCCAATTTATTTTCTCTTAATTTTATACTCTGCTTTTGAGCGATGATCATTTTATAAATATTTCAAGCAAGTTTCATTCACCTATGAGAAAAAATAAACAAGAAAGGCGTGCACATAGAGAGAAAGTTGCTAAAGTAACACGGCTACCCTTTCTATCCAACTGATAAACCCCTTGATATTCCCATAAAAATGTAGAAATCATACTTAAAAGTGGATTTGCTTACCTATTTATTGTCTTAAATTACTCACATTGGAAACTAAAAGTAACAGTTTATACAAAATCGTTTTTATAAAAAACGATATTATAGTAAGATTCGCGTACTAGTTCAATCGGAGAGAGAGTAATTGGGAGTGTACACATAAAACTTCGCAATCACACTATAATTGAACAACGTATTAAGGGACGATACATTTCATAGCTAAATACACTCTTTGTGTCCCGTATTACTCAAAACGAGGTAGCTGGTAGACACTAATTCTACACTATTTAATCTGATACTTTCAAAGTAGATATTTCACGGCAAGGTGTGCTAAAGCGATTGCTACACATAATCAAGCACAAACAATACGTAACTCATCTCCAGTACAACACCCCTTCACGTATTATGGTTCTTTATTACTTTCTAGAAAGAGATATAGCAAAATACTGGTAAAAAAAGGACCAATTTGTACTAGACTCAAATATTAAATTTTTTTAATTTTTCAAAAAAACTGAATATTGAAAATGGCTATATCATGTCTGAAAACATTTAATTCTTTGGAAAACAGGATCCAGGACACGCATTATATAAGTTGAATGAAATGGGGGAGGATTTACCTCAGTGACTTACACATATTATTATATTTATATATAAATTATATATATATATATAAATCTTATCGCGGATCTGAAGAAGATATACATGAAGATTATATCCCGTATATATATGAGATAGTAACTATATATATATATATATATATAACATACACGACCTCGGTGCGATCGTGCAGTATTTATTTCTGCAATTTCGCTATATAATGTGGTGGAATGGAGAGTGAAAAGTGGAGGGAGAGATAGGTAGAATGGAGGAAAGGGGAGGGGAGAAAGAGTAGTAAGGTGAGTAAATAAAAAGAGAGTATGAATATATAAGGAGGGAAACTTTTGACCGACTAATAACATGTCAGGAAGGACGAATGGAGAAATGCAGAAAAAGAAAAATTGCCATTAATAAAATCTGCATATATATATAATATAGTATATATATATAATATATGTAATATATATATATATAGTAATATATAATATATCATATAATATAGCTATAATATTATATTATTTAATATATGATATTTTATTATAAAATACTCGTATTATTATATATTTAATATATTTATAATTAAGGATATACTACTTTATATATTAGCTATATATATATTTATATATATAATATATTATATAATCAATAATAGATTTCTTATTTTAATGAAATGGACATATATCGACACTCTCTTATTTTGAATTTGAGTCGTGTACAAATTATATATGAGGTTATCTTTTTAGTACTAGACGATTATATAGGCGACCTACGTTTAATTAAGTGTTTGATTGGCTTAATCTATTTTATGTACTCAACATTAGCAGGAATAAGTAAAAAAAACAACAAAAGAAATAAAAACTTATTTCGAAAGCAACCCAGATTATATGTGTATTTGTAACTGCACAGTTTTAACTTGGGATGTTTCATTAGTCTTTATTAACAATGCATACGGAATCCAGCGCCTTCGATACCCCCGTATGGGGGCAATCGATGCGCGAGCTGAAGGCAGCGAGGACTTTCCGTAAAGTTCGATCCTTTTTTTTTTAGGTTCGCCCGTTAGATTCACCGCGGTAGATACCACTTCACCGGATAACCGATACCGATACTAATTAATATAATATACACAGTAAATAAGAATCAGATAAACATGAGTTATGTAAGACAGCCTGTTCCTCACCTCAGGCTCAGAAAATAGCGGTAAATTCTAGATGCCCACTTTGAAATTGCTAGGAATGCAATAGATTTTACTTTTTATATATTCCCTGATATGCCTGGTGACTTGTTGTTGCTTGCAGACCAGCATAAGCTCTTTTTTATGCTGAATCAATAAACCAACACTGAGCGCTGTTTGTATATTTAAGGAATAAATAATTGCAAAATATAACTATTAATAACTTTTTAAATGTTTGTGTTTTTTTAAAAATATTATCCAATTCTTATTTTCAGGTAAGTATTAACAAAGTTTAGCTACTAGCTTTTATGTTTCAACATGATTACAATTTACGAAGAAGATCTTTAACTAGCTACATATAAAGAATCCAAAAAATAAAATTGTTTAAATTTTTTGAAAGTAAGATGACTCTTTCAATTTTATATTTCGACCTGAATTATAGATTTTTTTATTATTAATTTAATGCTCAATGGGGCGGGGGCGGGGGCGGGGGAAGGGGGGGGGGGAGGCGGGAGGGAGGTGGAGATAGGAGAGAGGCGAGTCCATGGTCGTAGATAAATAGACGATGTCGGAAGCTAGCTGCAAGGGGAATTCAGAAAAATATCGCCGGGGGGGGGGAATGGAGTGATGGCAGGGAGTGAACGAGTGGGGGGGTGAAAGGGCTTGTCAGCTAGGGTAGGGGTGCTGTAGGCGAGGAGACTGTAGCGACTAGTTTTGGGGTTACAGATATGCCATAGGGAGGAGTAGGCACTAGTGAGCAGAAGATACCTCGGCTGGTGCGTGGGGGTCGAGCTGAGGAAAGGAGGGTGCTGATATGGTGATGATGTGCGAGCGAAGAGCTGACGAAGCGGAAAGTGATGAGGATGGAATGGGGTGGGGGGAAAACGAGCAGGTTGCGCCCATGGATGAGTGTGAGGCGATGGGAGGGGCCGAAGGACCGGGGGGGGGCAGTGGAGAAGGATGTGGCCCGGGTTGTGTAGGCGAGATGCGTGCAGTGTTGTGTTCGGAGTATGAGAACGAGAGAAGGAGAGGCAGGAGGTGCAGATCGCGATGCTAGTGTGTACACAGGCAGAAGAGGGGCTGCAAAATTCTAAGTTAGAGTAATCTTGTGATAATTTGCTCCTTGAATGAAAATCAACTTGATCTACTATCCAAAATTACATTAATCGACGGAAGTTGATTTATTTTATTTACGATGAGGTTCCTAGGTGTGATCCTTTGAAGGTGAATTGATATGTCAGGAGGTGGCATTCGGCTCAATTGAACGTTATTCTAAAGTTCTGCTTACAATATCCAATATACCTCAATTCTTTCGAGTAGGGATTTATTTGCTGAAAAGCCCACATCGTCAGCTCATCAGTGTTTGGTTTGCCGGGTTTTTGCAGATAAGGCCGGCTTTCCACTTGCTTGTCTCCTTTTCTTTTTATATTGATTCAAGTCAGGCTTTCTGCTCGGTTATGCTATTTTTAAAAATGCATTCTAGAAGTGGTTTCACATGTTCGGTTCGGAGGACTTATTTTCTTGTTTGGGGTTTTCTAGGCTAACATTTACTTTGTAATTCCTTATTATTATGATTAGCCTTGGTTTTTATTTGTAGGTTTTTTTTTTTTTTTATTCGGGAGTTGACACGGCGATTTTTGCTTTGGTTGTGGGTTTTGGGCTGCTTCATCGTTTTTGTGGCAGAAACCTCTATTGCAAGGCACGTTGGTTGTGTCTGAAACGCCTCTATAAATTATTCCTTATTCTTATTTACAGGTTAAAAATTCTTTTTCTTTTGTTACGTTTCAGCATGTAGTTCACTATACCAAGTTTTATGTGCAGTGAGGGAAATTAAATTTTGAGTTTACGATACTTATAGGAAAGCGATATAGAGTGAACACAGAGGTTGGCATGGTAAATTAAGAAGGATGCATCTTTTCTTTTTTTTTTGGAGGCCAGCTTTGAATCCTGTTTCTGGACGTTACTAAACCATCAACTTACATAAACTTTGCGATGCGTGCCGACACAGCATGTCTTTGTGTTGCGACGAGGGCGTGCGTAAAGGTGGTGCACCGCGATGAGTGGATAGTTTCCACTCGAAGCACTTTTCCCTCTAACAGGTTACCTATAGAAAAGGGACTAAACACCAACACTGTATCCTGCTTCGTCAAATATAAAGGGCAAGTGAACTAGAAGTACAGGACAGTTTATAAGTCTTTATTGGCCTCTTGACTCGGGACCTTTCTATCCAAAGCCGGATGAACCAGATTCGCGCTCTTGCCCTCCACATATATGGAGCAGTATTTTCCATAATTTCTATAGGGCGGATTTACCCTTGTATACGGTGAATTACTGAAATGTTGAGGAAAAAAAGTCTCTGTTTTCATTTACAACAACATTTTCTTTGTTAATGTGTAGGGTTGCAAAAGGATATTTATATTATTGTCCTACAGGAGATGATTCGAGAAGAACAGTCGAGAAAAGCCGATTAAAAAGTTAAGTGTTTTTAGAAAGAGAGATTGTAGAAGTTGGGTTTTTTAAAGAATTAATTTCACTAAGCTTGAGACGACCTTCCACACCCTTGGAAATTCTATCCAGTCAGCGAGAATAGAACGAAAGATTAAAACGAGAGGCAATTCTAGAAGTAAAAGAGGAGGCAGAATTGATATGAGTTGAAAAAAGAAGGGTCGAGTCAGGTATCGGCATATGAGTGGATATGAGTTAGATGAGCAGGTGAGAGCATGGATCATGATGAAAAAGCAGGAATAAGTTAGGAGATAAAACAGAAACCTGAGGGAACACGCGAGCTATTGGACAGAAAATAGAAGAGGGTCGCCTCAGGTCAAGGTGCCACACAGGGTCCAAGTTGAACGATTTTGAAAGAAAGGGCCTATGACATAAGGTGAATGCAAAGAAGAAGAAAGGAACATATAGGAGGGGTAGCTTGGCAGAGCAGGTGACGCGTGCCATTATTGACCCGGTCAATATGCTTTGGATTTGTCAAGCGTAAAATCCACGATTGCAAGTCTTCCGTAGTTCCCTAGAAGGGCGGAAAAACATATTAAATCTGTTTAATAGGAGTATAGGATAGCCAGTAGATCCTCGAGCACCGGAGTTCTGTTTTAACATTGTGCATTTGATAATTCATGAAATAAAATGAGGTAAATAGTGAATTCCGATAATTCTAAATATAGAAAGTGAACGAGTTTGGAAGGGTTTGTCAAGAACAATAATATGATTAGTCCTGGTTAGGACGTATAGTTAGAAAGGAGATCAGATATGAAACAATTTACTTGATATTTTTTTTTCAGTGAATAAGTGATTGACATTTACGCGCTTATTTTCCACACACTTAGAAGGGGAATAGTGTACTAGTATTTTATATAGGGCATTAAGAGATATATAAGTTTGAATTACTTTCGGGAGGTGTGTTTTGTGGGGGTCAGCAACCAGGATTAATTGCATCACCTCTTTTTGTGCGTGCCTACTGCAAAATCGTAGGAGAGGAACATGCGCAGCCGTAACGGTAGTGTTTATTTTTTTTCAGTGCCGGTGCCGGCGGATCCGCCTTGCCCTAACGGTTTTGTATTCTATTAGTTTGTAGTGTAGTTTGCTCAGGCTCCGTAGTCTGCGAGTTCTGTTTGACTTCAAGTTCTCTTTTTTCTCGATCTAAATTTGAATGGCCTATGGTGACAGGGTTTAATTGGCATATAGTACTTATCCTCTGAAGTCTGGTGAGAGAGAGGAGAAAGAGGAATGTTCCTTAGAGGTACTCTTCACGTACCTTCTGTCCTTTTATGGTCTTTTGGTTGTAACTTAGTATTTCTTTTTTGTTTTCTCCAGTGGTTGATCATTTGGAGAGCTGCAATGATTTTAGGAGTGCTCAATAGGTTATTGATGGCGCCTTTTTCTAGTTGCGGATGCTCTGAAACGCTGTACCATCTATGCTCAATGAATATCACCCTCCAGCGCAGCGTGAACTAGGAAAGCGCCACGAGAAAGTCCGATGTATCTTAAACCACGGATATGTATGTATAAGGTTTTGATGTTTTTTCTGGCCAAGCCACGAGCCAAAGAAGAGATGTGTGCTCAAGTCACTGCTGAAGTATACGATGATCTAAGTGAGGTACATGTCCATCACTGCATTTTTCCGTATTAATGAACAGTTTCCGCTTTGTCTCGTCGAGGTTATCGGCCATTCATTTGCAAACTCATTTTCGGAGGCTTTGAATTGAAAGACTGTATCTTTGGTCGAAGAGGTGATTAGGTTCATCAGTACACGATCGACAATTTCCCTTCTCTCAACACTCCTATAAGATCCAGTCTCCTGTTGTACCTCGTAGGCCTTGAATGCCTGCGCAGGTGAATTCTTAAGCCGACCTGGATACTCGATGGAGTGATTTTTGAGCGAGTAAATGAGCCCAGACCTTTTAGTCCATGAAGGAATTGGAACCTCTCATCACCATTAAAATGTACGCCAGTTCCCTTTGGAGCTTTCATATTATCGGTCAGATTCTATCTGAAGCTGTCTTAAGAGTCAAAGCAGTTTCCAACTGTTCATATTAATATTGTTACGTAGAAAGTCAACTTGCAATCTCTTTCGCCTTTCTTGGGCATCAATCAACTCCTTTAATGGAATTGACATTTCTTCTTCAACTGTGCAAGGTGTATTTACGTGTCCAGAAATATTGAAAAGTTTCGTTCCACTGTTACGTTGACGCCCGAAACTCGATTCCTGATAGGTAAAGCGAAGGTGGTTTGCTCTTATAGAGAGATGGAGTGATATGGTGAAACTAGGTTCAGATGGTTGGTTCTTGTGTGGATTAGAGTGAAAGCGTGTTGGTGTGATCGATCCGGTAGGTGGGAGTGCGTGTAGCGTTATCTTTTAATCAGGTTTATGTTTGCCTCTCCTAGAAATTTCGTTGATAGGTTAATTTACTGTCTGGGAATGGATCTCGCGCTGGACTCTTCCTCCCATCTACTCTTAGGCAGGGAGTTCAGTAGCTATGGGCCTTCTATACAGCGGTCTAAACCCCTTTTTTTTTTGAATCAATTCGCGGGGGTTTTGTTGTAACAATCTGGAATATCGCGTCTCTACAATATAGAGGTACTTGCCTGCAGTATTTGCGATGAGAAGGATATAGTGGTTTAGTCCCTGCGTGGGTGGTGAGTAAGTGGGTGTATGTTTCCCCAGCCTATATGCTGTCAAACTTTCTTTTCGCAAACCATATTAGGATCATTTTAATAATTTATTTCTTTTTCTGTTTATGAGGTACCGTATGATGTACAGGTAGCAGATACGAAGAGAGGTTCGTAGCCTACGAGGCCGCCTATGAAGGCAGATTCGTGTTAGGAGCGCATTTAGCACCAGCACATTCCTCGATCCACTCTGAAACGGTTAGGAGACTCTATTTCCGCAGACTTCTGCGTCCACCACGAGACCCAGAGCTCGCTGGGTATGGGTGAGGTATAACTTGTTTTAGTTTTAGTTTAAGGCATTGTGGCGCGAACCTATCTACCTCGGGTTGCCGGCGGGCGGCGGTTGGTCTTTCCTTTCATGAGACGGGAAATATGAAATATGTTATTATTGGTTGTTGGATGATGAGTAACAGCTTTGAGGGTTGAGCGAGTGTGAAAAATTTGATACTTAGGTTGGGGGTGTTCCATTGCTTGTCTTGGTCCCAGCATAGAGAATGTCATGGGAAAATTTATGGGGTTTTTGAGGAGTTAAAGTTGAGGGGTAATGTATTTTTGTTTCCTATGGTAGTGCCAGATTTGTTTAGAGTTGCATTGAGGGAGCGTCATTGGATGTTGTAAATTATTCAAAGGGGTTAAGAAAGGCGGCAAATGGTCTGCTCTAGGTATGGCATAAATGCTGGGCTTCATCTGGTATTAACAACTTGGTTTTGTGCACGCGTTACTTCTTACGTGGACGAGCACACGCCTTGGAACGCTACTACGCTATTTGCGAGCCTTTAGCCTCCGGTCAGTGGCAGACGTACAAACACGCTTCTAAAGTAGTAGCAATCGTTTGGTGTGGGTCTGCGACAGCGATGCTCCCCATTGCAATCTTATCAGATTTAGTGGCTTTTGGTGGGCCTAAAGGTAAGCATGATAATGTAGGTGTCTTTACCTTATTTTAAATTGGTCTAAAACCTTTGCTAGTTACGATGTAAGTTACAATTTAAATTGAAAAATTTGGTATATCCAGTTTCGGGATCTTTGAGGGCATTTAGGGAATACTTTATATGTATTAAATACTGTACTTTAAGATTTTGAGACATCTTAATTCTCTTCCAATTTATCTCTTATCGCGAGAATGGCTTTTGTTGAAAACGCTCTGTAGGTGTCCTTTCTTTTCTCTCGTAAATACAATATATTTATTAATTGAGAGCATTTCCCTACTCGCAGCTGATAATCGGATCTGTTATAAATTATCTTCTCTTCCCTGATACAATGATTCCCAACTTAATAATCTTCGTCTAATTCTTTTTAGTTATTTAGCAGTTTTCTTTGTAGAATTTTTAATATAGTATATTATTTTATTTTTGTCATCACATGTTATTATTATACGTAAATTGTATATAAATATTATATGATCGTGTTAATTATATGACATAATTAAATATACTCAATATAAATTGTTATGTTAATTAGATTCAAGAATAAAAAGTATATAAGATAAATTATTGTTTAAATATTTAAGTATCGTAATTAAAATTCCAAAAGATTAAAATAATATAAAAATAAAAGTTGCATTATAAATAATGTATGATAGTGTAGAATATGATATGAATATGATCAGGGTATAAGTCAAATGATTGATGAATGTATAGTGAAATATTTAATATAATTATGTGTGCTATAATGTGAATCGTATAGTAATGAGTAGATTTGATGTTAGGTATGATGATGTTATATTTAATTAGGTGTAATTTGTAGTAAGTAGATTAGAATTTTAAATATGTAAGTGCTATATCTGGGTTGCAGTGTATTGTGAATTAAAAACTTCCTCTCTTCTCTCGTCTTCTCTCTCGAGCTTTTGTTATGCGTGCTCAATTCTTGTTTCTCTGCTGTTGCTGATGTGTTCCTCTCTTCCGATATCGTTCGGTTGCTCTCTAATCGTCTCTCGTTCTCGTCTGCTCTAGCACACATCGTACTACGACTAGTGCACTACATAGTGTGCGTGTGAAAATGTAGACTGATAGTGTATATTGATATGTGTTGTGTTGCGTAGCAGTAGAACTCAGCGATCGTAGCAACTAGTCGCCACAACTACTCGCTCTATCAGCATATCTATGCATCTCACTGACTCTAAATGTGGAGGGAGGAGGAGGAAGATTTTTTTAAGAGGATTTAATTGCTTCAATGTTCTGCATTCTTTCACTCATTGGGTGGGTTTCTTTCGCTTCTGGGAAGCAATATTAAGTGTTATTGATAGTAAAATTTGCGTATATGTTCAGTAGATGTGCAAATGGTGTGTGTGTCGTCTGTATGCTATTTTGTGCTTTTGGTGGTTTTACTGCCACATACATTGCATAATTATGATGTATAAGAAAGATAATAATATAGGCATCATTAATTAGCTTACGTGTGATGTGTATACCTTATGTGGCATGAAAATTATTGATTGTTATGTAAGTCACTATTTTATTGTATGTGATATATTTATTGTTATCGCTTTTATCTGTTATGCCCAATTTATTGTGGATGTATTTGTATTGGTTACTATCTTGAAATAGTAGCATAAGTAGTGTATGTGTGTAGTAGTTGTAATTGTGTTGAGTATTATATCGTGTATGTGTGAAATAGTATGTTAGTTGCTGTGTGATAATGTGTTGTGATGTGATTGTGTATGTGTGTTGCTAATATAATAAGTTAGTATTATTTTATTATATTATATTGTAGTATTGTAGTGAGATATGTTTGTGCAGACGTATAGATCATGGGCGTATAGTACTCTTGGCAGATATGTAGTGTACTTGTGTTGCTGCTGTTGTGTTAGTTGGGTTTATGGGTCATGTAGCGTCTCAGCAGTTAAATTCATTTTGCATACCTGTTAGCCTAATTTGGTCTTCGCCTTTTATCTAGTTTTGCGTTCACATGTCCACACTTCATTCACAAACAACACTCATCTTACAGAATCCTTTGCATATTATCCACACTATCTTTGGTGATAAGTGTAATACAAGTGAGTACATGCACATACTCTGATCTTCACACTGTCTTTCTAGAAGTCTGTAAGGATGTTGATTATGGAGTCTGTTAATTGGTGACGACAGCTCTTAAAAGAAATGAATCCGTATGTTACTTGTGACCTTATGTTATGTGAAGAAGAGGATTTCCGCATCATCGTTGTCTGCGTTGTGTGTTGGAAGTGTGCTAAGGAACGGGTGGTAGTGCTGGGTGTGCTGGCAGTCAATATGGATAAATACTTATCATTGTTCTTCCAGATATATGACGCTTAATTTGCATGCCTCTGAGAAAATCAGCTGTTATCCTTTCGAGCGAAAAATGTTGAATCTGTATGGGTAGAAAGAATTAGTTGAGAGGAAAAGAATGATTATGAAGAGTGAATGAATATAGATGAAGAGGTATCTGTACGGATGTAATTAGATCAAGGGTGTCAATAATTTGTAATTTTTGTTCGCTTATTATGAAACTAATAAGTGAATGATAGAGCGCATTATAGTGTTCGAATCTGTAGTGTGGGTGAAATGTGTTGTGCTGGTGTGGAAAAGGAATGAGGGGGGAGAGAAGTAGTTTGCAATATTACTGATGTAGTAGGTGTTTTTTTGGACAGCGAGCGTGTAGTTAGGTATAGAATTTTGTGTTGTGTGTGAGTAGTCTTCTAGAATTTTAGGTGTTTATTTATGTATGATAGTGTTTTTATTATATAGTTATGTTTAAGGATGTATAGTGTATGATGTGGTTTTTTGGTGATCTTTGTTGATCATATATGATACGCTATTTTTTGAGGATATATATTGTTGATAAGAAGTAAGTTTGCTATTAAGTTTTTGGAATTATATTGATGATAGTTTTAAGATTATGAGTGCTGATTGTAAGTTGAGAATTCAGATATGATTGTTATGTACTGAGGTGACCTCTGGAATGGTGTTGTAATGATAGGTTATACAATCTAAAGGAGATTAAAGTTTTCAGATAATATCACAGGTTGGGTTTTTCATCGTGGCGGTGTAGAGATTCGAGTTGAAGATTAATAAGAGATTGTGGATAGAGATAAAGGGTGATGATGAATAATTTTAATCTATGTATTGAGAGCAATGCACGCAATTTGATAGGTGATAAAATGTGATGTGAGCTTATACTGCAGAACTCAGCAAAGGAGAGTGATTACATTATCATTATCAATCATGTTAATATATATATGCCTAATATTGTTAGGTAGGTTGAAATGATATGTGAATAGTGAAAAATGTAGTGTGAATTGTATTTGATGTTGGTTGGAATAAAGGTATTAGTTGATAGAGTTATGCTGGTTGGCATATTGTTAAAATATAATCATTGAGGGGGGGTTAAGGGGCAACTGAGATTATTTGCAGGATATCAATTATAATTAATAATAGTTTATTAATATAATTAGTAATATTGAGTTTTATTAGGGGGTATTGGATGGAGAATGAGGGACTAATGGAATGGAAGCTGGTGTAGCATTATAATAGATTGTAAGAAGTTTAAGTGAAATAGGTATAATATAGGATAATAAGTTTTAAAGAGTCGCTTAGCGGGCTCAAAATATATCAGTGCGAATGTTGAAATAAGATTTGAAAAACTGAACAAATATTTGGAAAATAAAGAAAACCGTTTGATAAACTAATTTCATAAAGAAAATATGTATTGGAATATATATGTGCTATGTAGGGATTAAGAAATACAATCTCAAACTTGCTAAAGTGGATGTAGAAAATGAAAGTGAAATTGCCGAAATTCCAAATGATGTCGATCAGATGATTTCCTTATATAGAAGTATTATAAAGTCCAATAAATGACAAACAAATAAAAGTAAAGATTGTTTTGGTAAATATAGGTTGAGTATGAGGAAAAAAGGAATTACTAAAAGATGCATATCATATAAGGAGGAAAAATGAGGTAAATAAATCAAAGTTTTGAAGTGAAGATGAATGGGGATCTTATATGCTAAAAGGGTGAATAGGTGAAGTTTTACTGGTGAAGGAAGTCGCGTAATAGGGTTTAAAAGATAATACAAATAAGATTTAGAAATCTGCTTATAGAATATAAATTAGGAGATGGTTGCATTTTCATAACTGACTGAATGTGAATAGTGCTCTATGATAATTAGAAGAGGGGAAGTGTGGTAATGGAAAACTACTTACTAAATCTCGAATAATAATTTCATGACATATATAACATCGGCAGTAGTTAAGTGGATATAAGATAACTTTGTGAACCATCATCACTCAACCTTTTCGATTAATGAAGTGAATTAGAGTATTATAGGTCTGAATTACTCATTTGGTTAATTAATAATCGTTATGATAATGTGGATTTATATATAAGCTCGTGATCCGTGTATAATTATTCAAAGTCTGTTAGGTATGTATATTATGAGGGTGGTTCACCCTATACTCACAGAGGGTGGACGTCCGATAATTACTAAGTGCGACTCTATTACGCTTAATATGTTTGCGTGATCTGAGCGGTGATGAGTTTTAGGCCATAGTAATGGAGATGTATTAGATTGATAGCGTGATGAGTAATTCATCGTTTGGAGACGAGAATTAGTATATCAGTGCGTACTGATTAGAGGCGACACACACACACAATATATATATATATATATTATTTATTATATACATTATCACTAAACAACACATTATTAATTATTTTATTATACGTCGAAGATAGTGTTATCCGAAGGAAACAATTCATGAGTTTGTTTTATACCTATATACTGACCTTCTACGTATCCTTCGTTACACCTTCATACATCTCTCCGTCAGCTACCTTCTTTACCATCGAAATATTCACATATATCTGATTCAAGTACATGCTCGCACTGCACTCATGATGGTCTGTATGAAAATTCACCACGGTTATGGTAAAGTTTTTTTGGTAAACTTATCATCATGTTAATGTAAAAAATTAACATTAGATTTAATTTTGGCTTCTATTAATCATATATAACAGCATCTAAAATTTAAAGTTTAAGCGCTTTTGGATGTTTATGTTAAGTATTACTTATTGGAATATATATATTATACTTGGATTAAAATAATAGTGAAACTAATTGTTATAAGTTCTAAAAACTATTACTTATAATTATATTATTCCTTTATCATAGCTGGCTATAATATTAATAGTTTTATCGTTGTTGGTTTAATATTTTAAATAGTTTAGAATGACTTATGCTTAAGTATATGACTTTATATCTTGTGAAAACTATTGTTTTTTTATTGATAAATCATAATTGGTGATCTTATTACGGTTTAAAAATATGAGCCGTTGATTTTATATAATGTGATTGTATATGATTAGGTCGCAAAACTAATGATACTCGTGAATAAATGTGTAAGGACCTTATTATTCATAGATCGATAATAGATCTCAAGATGGTTAAGGAGGAGATGGATATGGAATGGGTGGAGTGAATGGGTTATTTAGGGTATAATTTGATTTATGTGATTAATTACTGCTTTAGGGTGATAATGTAAAAACGATATAATAACTTTGTAAGATTATAAATAACATAAAATAACATATATCAAAATTGTTTATTTAATTTATTTAATTATTTTAAATTTTTTATATTTTTTCTTTTTCTTTTCAAGAGGTGATAATACATAAATCATAAGATATTTCCTCTAAGCGAAAGGTATCGTGCTGGTATCGATCCACTATAGTATACATATAATATAGTAATTATTTATACACACGATCAATATTTCAGTTTTGCGTATAGGGCTGGTGTGACCCCTTTATATGGGTTATGTGTACGGCTTATTTACCCATGATACGATTATGGGTACTATTTTATAATTGAAAAGGTATATACTAATATAGAGTTTCATCGTTCTGTAATAGTCAAATTTCAGGTTTATGGGTGTCTCATACGGAGATCCCCCTTTAGGTATCATGTGTTAACACGTACTTTTTATAAATAACCCAAGTACGATATGGGGAACTTTATGACATATGAAAGGTAATAGAACTGATGTATTCATAGTTATTAGGATGTAATATTTCAGTAATTAATGGGGGGCATACTACGGTTAACCACATATTTTGATGCCCATCAGGTCATTTTACCTCTCGATACAATCTTAGATAACACCCTAAAAAGGCCTGTATATCAAAGTCTTACAGCTTTCTACATAATATTTTAAATATATTTATGATTTTAGTGGGTGGGGATCACCTGTCTGTGGGATCTAGAACACTATAGAAAGTATATATTATAATCGTATATAGGACTTTAATAACCATCATATTTGAACTTATATAGGCGTAATCATTTCGATATAA
This sequence comes from Trachelipus rathkii, assembly GCA_015478945.1. Taxonomy (NCBI): domain Eukaryota; kingdom Metazoa; phylum Arthropoda; class Malacostraca; order Isopoda; family Trachelipodidae; genus Trachelipus; species Trachelipus rathkii. The sequence continues at coordinate 19,994 of JABUQX010116993.1, forward strand.
CACTTATTAATAAGTGAACCAAAACATTTGGTGTGATATATATAGGGTATATATAACGATTAACTGGTTTATTAACTCTGGACGTACTATACGTGGCTCCGCATCTCCGGTGTAGACCCAGAGCCAACATCTATCAAGATTCACATATCAAATAGTATTTTCTTATAAGAAAATCAGTGACATCTGAATATTCTACTTCCCTAAATTTCATACAAAATATATGAAAACACTTATTATACGATTTTATTTAAAGGGGGGGGTGGCCTTCCAGTGGGTATAGACTAGATATATAAGCCTCGTTAACGACGAGGTTACCTCCCATCTAACACCTTGCAGAAATTTTACCTAAGAATTAAGATACCTATAACCCAATTGTATGATATTTAATTTGGGATCATAAGAACTGGTACTATGCGTAAAGAAGAAACTCGGTGGAAATAATATACATAAAATAATAATATATATAAAAATATATATAATTATAATTATAATCAATATATATAATATAATTAATATAATAATAATAATTAGAATAATTATATAACATAATTAAATAATATAATAGTATAAATAAATTAGAATAATATAATAATAATAAATAACAGACTCAGATTCAAACACTAACCGATGTACTGAATCCAATTAGCGAAGCCATTACGAACGGAGCCTTAGGGAGCCGGAGGGTTTCATCATAGACCTTATTCACATTATTCTAATACCGGACTTATTGGACGGACGTCGTTTGATGATGTAAATAAGCGGATTCAAGAGCGTAGGCGGAGCCAGTGTGACCGGGCCGGGTATCGTGGAGCTAAGTGTAAACAGGACCGGGCAAGGATGTGAGACTGCTGATTAGCTGCTAGCTTTAGCCTAGCATTGTTATGCTATTATAGTGCTGCTGTAATATGCTAGTTATTAGCTAGCGAAGCAAAGCGTAATGGACATACGAAAAGAAGGGGGCATGAATGCATGTGCTTGGTTATATATAATATATTTATTATATATATGTATTATATATATACTGGAAATAATGACATATATGATATAGGTATATATATAGAGCGGGGGATAGGTAATATAATATATATTATAAATATATATATACTATAGTCTAGTATATGATAATTAATAATGATAGTGATAGTAATATAGTACATATACATATACTGTATATATTTATATATATTAATAATATATATATATAATATTATTTATAGTATAGATAGTATTTAATTAATAGTATATATATAGTATAGTGTAATAGGCGTATAATCTATAATAATATAGACTGTATAATTATATTATTATATATTATATTATATGATTATATAAGGGAATGTATATATTTATGATAGTATATAGTATATATAATATATATATACTCACGTGATAGTTTGATATGTTACTACTATGTATTATATAATATATATAATTTAATATAGTATATACTAGTATATATTTATATTTATATTATAATTTTATATGTGATAATATATATTATTATATATATTGTATAAAGATTATAGTATAATATATATAGTATATATAAATATATATTAATATTATATAATATATATTATATATATATATATTTATATATATATTAAATTATATAATATAATTATATATATAACTATATATTATATATATATATATATTATATAATATATATATATATAAATATATAGTATAATATAATATATAATATATATATATAATATATAAGTTATATATATATTATTCGCAGGTAAAGTATTATGTATATAATATAGTATATATAAAATTATAATATAATTACTAGGCGGAGTGCTAATAGGGGATAAGTATGGTTATTATATATAGTAGTAAAATTATAAGTTTACTATTATTATGGAATTATCGTTTTCCTATCTATTGTTTGACTTTCAGCTTATTGTTGTCGTTGTTTAGTTGATTCTTTGGGGGTGCTATGTTTTATTATCTCCTTACTTCTTTTTTACTCTATCTTTACATTTCAAACGCATTACTTCAAACACTATTATGCTGTTGACTGTTTTAGGGTTCTGTAGCGGAGGGCTGGTAGAGAATAGTACGATGTGATTGGAATGTTATTTTTATTGCGTACCCTGTCGTGAAGGGTTTGTTCTCATAGTGTTGTGACCCTTACTGGGCGGGTGCGGCCGGCGAGTCGTGTGGTATGAAACGTTTAGTAAGGGACCGAGACTAGAATGTAGGTTAGAACACAGCGGGGCTATAGGTGCTTTCCGCCGCTTTTATGGAAATCCTGGAGTGTCATCGGCATGCGGCGGAAAAACTTTTAGAGCAGGTCCGCTTGAAAGTCTTACGATGATTATCAGATGCTCCAGGTATATGGTCCTACAGTATGGTGATCGGACGGGCGAGGGGATGATAAGGTGGTTAAATAGGTAAGCCGATGGAGGGCGAGCCCTGCCGCGAGGGGTGGTGGCGAAACAGGCGAGGGGCGCGGTGCCGGGGGGGGGCGGGGTTGGGGGTGAATAAAGGAGGATTTAGGCATCATCTCTTGGAGGTAGGGGGTCTGGAGAGGCTAGTCAGAAGAGACGTAGTTTTAGGGGGGAAGAGAACTCGTATTAATATTCGTGTAGTTATAGGGAAGCAAGTTCATGCGTACTTGCAGGAGGTATGTAGGTGCATAAGTAGATGTTGAGGTCATAGTGTTTGAGCGAGGATTTTCACTCCTACATTAATAATATATAGAACGGGTCTTTTGTCAAAAACAATCGAGGATAAGAAGGAGTTAATTAGAAATTATTAAACAACTTAGTATTAAAAGGTCACAGTACATATTTATAGTCATAGAAAAAGAAATACCGTTAAACTAAAATCCATTCACTCATTACCCACATCTCACCATCCATTCAAATTCGAGATGAATAACAAAGAACAAAAACCAAAGACAAAGACCAAGACAAAAACCAAGTCAAAGACCTAAAAATATAATATGATAACAATAATCATCCTGCCAGTCATTATACATCATAGTTATAATAAGAATAATTATTGATAATTTTATTATTATTCTAGTTATTATTATTATTATTATTATTATTATTATTATTATTATTATTATTTTATTATTATTATACAACACTCGTTTCGCTAGAGTGGACTAAAATTCTTCCAGTAAGAGATAATTTCAGTTGAATAATTTTTAATAATAATAAATTATATATTTTGGCTGGATTTTTACCTCCCATCCTTAATTTATGGCTTCATCTTAAGGAACATTCGAGGAAAATCCATCTGAGTAGGCAAGAATAATATCCCAAATCACTGGCACCATCTCACACCTCACACCGTTTATGTCTTATTGATTACATTTAGCTTGCTTTTCTGCAAAGATTATAAATGAGTCTTTGATCTAAATATTAGATATTTAATTAAATACATATATATATATTTATATATATATATAATTATTATTATATTATATTATATATATATATATAATACAATTGTATATATGTTATACTTAATACATATCATATACATATTATAGTATATATCATGGTTTAAGAGTATACGCTTATCGCGTTATGAGTTTCCCTCTTTATTTAATTTCTATGAATTACGTTAGAATTTTAAACCCTTCTATAAATATTTATTTAATTACTTTAGATATCTTTAAAACCCCATTATGAATTAGTTTCACTATAGCAATGCGATTACTAAACTGCACCAGTTGAATAGAGAACGCGGAATGAGCGTCCTGAAGCTTACCTCAGATGCCCCCGACTGCGGCTATTCGCAAGTAAAGCGCGTCATAAGCTACGGGTCACTGGTTCCTATCCGTTTAGGATTTTTCCAACCCTTGTGGTGTATTCTAAGTCTAAAGCAGCTAAGAAAATGAAGGAATGGGGACAGGATCGGAGCCTGTACCGTTGTTGATGTGTTTGCGCAGGTAATGTTGAAGAAGCCAATAAGAGAGGGTGAGAAAACGGCTCTCCCTTGCAACGGAATTTGAAGCATGTCGCCAGGTAGACTGACGTACTTCGAAATTCTTATAGTCGTGAGTTTTTTCACACTAGATACATACTAACGGAAGTTAGTATGGACTGACTGGATACTCTCCTCGCCGGAAATGAAAAGCTGGTTATTATGGAAAAAGATTTCACCTATCTCAAGGACAAATCCTGGGGAAATTAACAGAGTATTGGACTGAAAAGAAAGCAGTTTTCTATATTGAACTACAGAACTTCGTGGCTGGATGTCGAAACATCGAAACATTAAAGAAAATAATGAAAATTTCTATCATAAGATTCCGACAGAAATCTTCTCTGAAAGAAAGTATTGTTTGAACGACGAAAATTTTGTTTGGATAAACAATGAGATTCAACTCAGTGTTTAGTATGGAAGCATATAAGAATGGGTGTCCTTGTTTTTTTTTTTTAAGATTTGTCAGAAGAAAAATTAAAGAAAGAAATAATAGATATAATGCCAAATCCTTGTATGAATGTTGGTTCTATCATGTGGTATCTCTACTAACGATACGTTTGGAACATTTATGAATGAATTAGTTTTTTTTAAATTTCCGATTCCCTTCTTTGCTATCTACAAGAAAATTAAAACGTCCTTTCGGATTATTATGATCTTTGGTTAATCACTCTGACCTAAAAATATATTTGGTACTGGTCAATCCGTGATTTGTTAAATTATTTTCTTTGATTTCTATTATTTCTAGTAACGACTAGTATCTTACTTATATTTTTACTGGCCTAGTGACATTCGTTTACAGATTTAAAAGAACAAAAATACGTTAAAGCTTTTTACCATGCTTTGGTCCTTTGGAACTTTTTAGTTCCCTTCGTATACCATTCAGACTATCAAAGTTTCTTTTAAAATCTTACATGTTACATAAGCGATAAACAAACATTGTTATAACTGTTATTACGACAATTAAGCACTAATTTTACTTTCTAAGGTTAGTAGTAACATTGTTAGAAAAAATTAATCTAAGAACATTAGTATAAAGCTATAAGAAAGTTATTTGAAAATGTTAATTGAGGGGAAGGTGGATTAAAATACACCATATTTTATTATCTCTAGCTGAGTAAACTGAAGCAATTTCACTCGGAATGTTATATAAGTAGACATAACAAAAGTAGAAGGGTTAATAGATCCATTTTCTCACCTTCTCAGCGCAAGTATCTCACACTCATGCACTACAATTTACAAGCTAGAAGTCATTGGGTTAAAACAATACTGGTGGAACCTGAGTTCAAACCCTTTTTTTTTATTTTTTATTTTAGGATACCTCTATGTGTTTGACCCTCACAATTCTAAATACTCGTCAGTACCTTAATTGTTAACATTTCAAAACATCCCTTTTAATGTTAGTATCAAAAGCTATTAGTGTGGCATCAATCTTAGGTATGATTGTGCTTTCTACTAGAAGAAATGTTAGTATATTTTTACTTTTTTAAACAACACTACTGCTTAAAACAACTGTTAGTATCAATATTTAAAAATAAAAATATCAACGGAAGTGTTCATGCTTATCATCTTCCTGATTAAAAATGTGCTAAACGTTAAACAAATTATAAAATTAATGGCAAGGTTAGTTGTCATTCTCTTGCTGTTTTTTTTTTTATTATTTTTATCTTCCTTTTAAAAGAAAATCTTTTCTTTTCGAATTTATTTTCGCAATGAAAAACCGGGCCCCCCTTCGACAATGAAAATCGTAGGTAGGTATTGATAAAAATAATAAAACTTAATTGGAGAAAAAAAAAAAATTTCTTTTTTTTTCATTTTATCAGCTAAAATCAAATATTTGTCAAAATATTGACGGAAATTATGCAAACGCGAAGTATAAACTATAATATGATTGCTATAACATTATTTTTGTCCTAATAAATATAAAAAAAATCTGTTGTGCTAACCACGTCATACTTATTATTAAAAGCACGGCTTAATGTAATTAAAGCATTAAATGGAATGAAGAAGTTCATAAATGAAGGGCATTCGAATGTTATAGGTTGGCGGTTACCCTAAAAGTTAGTAAGCAAATTGAATAGCGGGAAGCCAATGTAGAGAAAAAAAATTCCTTAAGTTATTGATCGTACCAAACGTAATTTCATTTTTAGCTCTGGTTCTTTCCATCTATTTTCCGTGGATTTTGCTTCATGGTAAGCGTCCAACTACGTCGATATATAAGGCTCATACTGCTAGGAGATGCCACTATCGTTTTACGCAGGGCTTTATCCCGACAAGGAAAGAACTTTCAGCCTTTTCTATGATGGGTTTCTCTACCTCTTACATTTCTTACCTCCTATATTGGTCTATTGAGACTTGCGACAACTCAGAGATCAATGGGCTTTCCGGTGTTTTGTCATAGCCATTGCCAGTTTTAACGTGACCCAAGCTAGTCGTTTAGTAGTACAGGTTCTTCTTTAAAACCTGATTTCTTTATACAAAATGAGTCGAACTAGTATTGATACTCTAGTTCTAAAAGGATCTATCAAGTTACTGTCTAATTCCTAAGCATTTTGAATTCTTTAGATATAGGGTATTAATTCTCTGTTATCTTCTTTAAATTTTAGAGAATATAACTACTACTCTAAGCTAATTTAACTTAAAATACATGACCGATCGTTGTGCTAATCAATCTAAATTAATGAACAAAAAAAATTAAGAACTATTCTCCAAACCAATTGTATAAGAGTTTAACAACATAATTAATTGTCCCGAAAGTTTCTCCTTAAAAATCATACTTAAAGCAAAATAAGAGACAAATATGAAACAATATGCGAAATAAAAAATTACTGGAAGCTACTTCGCCACCAACTGTTAAGTTCTCCACATATCAATTGTCGAAGTATCTCCTAAATCATAAACTTAAAAGCGAAATAAAACAAAACTAACGTGAACAAAACGATATGTTTTAGATTACTCTACATACTGCAAGCCTATTTTCAACAACACGATTATCATCTTTAATCGTTCTGATTCTGATTTGTTTCCTATCTCTGAAATACTTCTTTCGCCATTTCTCCAAGCTTCTCGAGACTTTCGATCTAAAATGCGTGACTGATGGTTAGAAAGAATTAATCGTTGGTTGAAAACTACAACAGATTACTAAAAAATAAAAGCAAAATACAGCAATAAATTGACGAAAAGGTCATATATTTTCCCTATTTACACTCTAATTCTCAGCGAAGGAGTGTATTTTAACATCTTAATTTCCTTGCCGGAGAGAAAGAAATATCTATATTGGGAAGGAATGCCTGACGTTTTCTCACCTAGGATTAACTTAAAATTAAGACGAATTGTTCAGCACGCTTTCTCTCGGTCTACTCTAACACAATTACTACGGACTTGGTCATATGGACTCATCCCTATATCTTTGTAGAAGATTTGTTTGAAAGAAATGTGGTCCACAGTCTCTAAACTAAAATAATCAGCTTAATAGCTATCTCCCGTCATCCAAACTAAGAAATTCATAATAGGAACACTGTTTATTAGCTCTCCTTGGTTGTTTTGTATACTTTGCTTTGGCATTCGCTTCTACGGATGGTATTTGCGACCCTTTATTCCCATTTCACCCGATGGCTTCTCGGGCGGGTTATTTCTAGTTACTTTCCCTTCCATCCTCCATTGGCGTCTCATGTCAGATAGTGTTCTGCTTCGCCGTATCACAAGCAACACCCCTCGGCTAAAAGCCCAACTCAAGATGGCGAGTTTTGAGACAAAAGTTTTGGGCAAATGAACCACAAGATATTATATACTAGAGAGTAAAAGAAAGCGTTTCGGGGAGGCATATAGTTCAATCGAAAACAAATGTTTCTAATGACAACTGAATTTGATGTGTTAGATGCACTGATTATAAAATAACTTAAATATAGAAGCAATTTATATACCAAAGTCATGCAATTTGTTCTTATAGGTTACTTGCATTAGGGTTTTGTGCCTTTCCGTTGCTGTGATCCCTTTGTGGGGGTCATTCACAACGTCTTTGGTCAAACTGAAACGTGGCTAACCTTCGAATGCCATTTATTCGGCGAGCCACACAGCGCGAGCGCGGTGGCGTTCCGAACTCTCATAAGGTTTGTTGTTCGGAATCAGTGACCCGAAGGTGTAATTTTGATGTGACTGTCCCTATGCACATATCTTCAGAACTGTGTTAGAAACCTGGCCACTTTGTGATGTCTCTTGCCATTCAGAACTTCCACAACTATTGCCTTAAATTTTTGTAATATTTATAGGGAAAACTTCCCGATGAGCAAAATCAATGCAAGATAATTATTAAAGATGATATAAGTGCCAAAATGAAACCTATGACTTACGTTAAACAAATCTCTCCTTAAATCCCCAGCTAGTGTATCTACAGGGGGCTAAGAATAAAATGGGTTAAAGAATATTAGGCAAAGATCCTATCCTTTCAAATATTTCGCTCACACTGACCAACTATAATATTATATATATATATATTATTGTTATAGTATATATTAGTATATATAATATAGAATAAACTTATATAAGTTGTTTTTATTAGGGTACTTTAAAAAATATTCCCTATCACCAAGATTCCTGGGTTTGGGCCCAAGTTTTTCGTATGGGCTAATCACCTACATGTTAAGACACTCTCGTCGTCTCACGAGTTAAAAATTTGTTTTAATACCTTCCACACAAGAGGGGTGAGAATTAGCTGGTAAAATGACGTTAAACTTTGTCAATGGAGTCTTCTGAGGTCGTGTGGCATTAATTACCATCTCCGAATTCTGCCGGTTATTCTCCGCATTATGCTAATTGCTACCGGACCGGGGGTCGATTTACGATTTTTCTTTCTCAGTTTGAAGATGTGACTGAGAACGATGCTTGTCGCTGACCTATACTAGAATCGTTGTTGTTAGCCGCTATTATTGCTTTACAGCGAAACGGTAACTAGGTGCTGCAACTTTTTATTTCAATTTTAATTTTCAAATTTACTTTTAAAAACCTTTTTTCGCCTCCGACTCCCAAAAAACCGCTAACAAATCCAACTATGTTAGAATGGTTATCTGAGTCCACTTCCTGTTACCATCTTTGGAGAAGAGCTAGCAATACTAAACATACTTCCGAATCCATCTTTTAAACAAAATAAAGAAATTACTTTGGCTTATGGGTTCCCTTAGTAACTCTTTTTCACTTGAAATCCTAACAGTATCCTCTGG
>JABUQX010116994.1:0-15833 GCA_015478945.1 Trachelipus rathkii
CAGAACATTTATACCCACATGTATGTTTAACCGTTTTCATTTATTTTAACCATTTACAACTATAAAGCCGCTTCATATATATATATATATATATATATATATATATATATATATATATATATATATATATATATATATATATATATATATATATACTAACTATATATATATAATATATATATATATATATATATATATATATATATATATATACATATAACTATATATATATATATATATATATATACTATATATATATATATATATATATAACCCTCAGTAAAGCAAGGATAATAAATTTGTATAAAAAATAATAATTAGAATATTTATAAAGAAATATATATTAATAAACTTTTAAAATATTGCTAACGTTAATGTCTAATTAGAGTTAAAGTTTGAGAGAAGAATTCAATTTTGATGGAAGGTAAGGCACGGTTTGTGCCAGGTGATAAGTGCCAAGAGTAGAAAGAAGAGAGAAAGGCACGGTTTGCGCCAGGTGATAAGTGCCAAGAGTAGAAAGAAGAGGAGAGAAAGGCACGGTTTGTGCCAGGTGATAAGTGCCAAGAGTAGAAAGAAGAGAGAAAGGCACGGTTTGCGCCAGGTGATAAGTGCCAAGAGTAGAAAGAAGAGGAGAGAAAGGCACGGTTTGTGCCAGGTGATAAGTGCCAAGAGTAGAAAGAAGAGAGAAAGGCACGGTTTGTGCCAGGTGATAAGTCCCAAGAGTAGAAAGAGGAGAGAAAGGCACAGTTTGTGCCAGGTAATAAGTGCCAAGAATAGAAAGAAGAGAAAAGCACGGTTTGTGCTAGGTGATAAGTGCCAAGAGTAGAAAGAAGAGGAGAGAAAGGCACGGTTTGTGCCAGGTGATAAGTGCCAAGAGTAGAAAGAAGAGGAGAGAAAGGGTTATTGCCAGGTGATAAGTGCAAGAAGAGTAGAAAGAAGAGGAGAGAAAGGCACGGTTTGTGCCAGGTTATAAGTGCCAAGAGTAGAATGAAGAGGAGAAAGGCACGGTTTGTGCCAGGTGATAAGTGCCAAAAGTAGAAAGAAGAAGAGAGAAAGACAAGGTTTGTGCCAGGTGATAAGTGCCAAGAGTAGAAAAAAGAGGAGAGAAAGAACGAAAAAGCAAATTTACAATTTATATTTTTAGTAAAGTTTCATAGTTTCGGAACCAAGAGGAACCCAAAATATTATTAAATTTTCCAGGAGAAGGGAAAAAGTTTAAAGTGTCCCATTCCAGATTGAAATGCAAGTTGCAGAAGGACTTTCTGAGCTTAAATGACTATAGTAATTCCTAAAGGCAGTGTCCTTGGGGAAATATAGAAAGTGAATAAGCAGTTAAACCGGTTTATAAAACGACAGTAAGTTTGATGAATTAGCAGCATCAAAAAGTTCAAACTATTTCCTCATTGAAAATTTTAAGAAATAGAACAAGGTCGTCATACAGAGATGAGAAGATGGTAAGAAAAGGTCAAAGGAAGAAATAATATAAGGAGGAATCAAAGTTTTGAAAAGGGATATCATAGTATACATTTCGCTGGTTTTATAATTTTTATTATTATTATATTATTATTATTATTATTATTATTATTATTATTATTATTATTATTATTATTATTATTATTATTATTATTATTATTATTATTATTATTTACAACGTTCATCGATATTTAATCAATTTTAGTATTTTCTAAAGTTATATGAAAAATCATAATTTCCTTGTGCATAAACTCTATAAATTAAAAATAAATTATAGCTGCTGAATCTTTAAGAACACCAAAACCCAAATAATAACAATAATAATAATAATAATAATAATAATAATAATAATAATAATAATAATAATAATAATAATAATAATAATAATAATAATCATCTTATCTATCTACTTAATTCCCTACAGCATTGCTTATTTATGGTTTATTTTAATAGATCTCTTAATTATTTTTGAGAGGGACTGGAAAATTACTTTTCTTGAGAACTCGTCGTAGTCAGAAAAAAAAATCCTTCCCTAGGGTTTCAAGAGACCACGACGGAAACTCACTTTGGTATCTCGTTAATGTGGGGTTCATCCCTTGGGCAAAGCCCACAACCATACCAACACACAAAACCCCGCCATTCACTCCTGTTATGCATCTTTCTTCTCGCCTCTGCCAAACTCACATTCCTCTCTTTCAGGCATTCCTTTACTGACTCAATCCACTTTTTCTTCGGTCTCCCATCCGGTCGATTTCCAGCACACTCACCACCATAAATCCGCTTAACCAACCGACTATCGTCCATCCTTTCCATATTATCAAACCATCTCAATGTACTCTCGTTTTTTCTCTCATTTACGCCTTTCTTCACACCACACAACTCCCTAATGCGTTCATTATTCATTTTTTCAATTCATCTCACACCTAACACGCCCCTAAGATTGTCCATCTGAACACTGTATCTTAGATCTATACCTCTTATTCCAAACCATAGTTTCACTACTATACATTAACACAGGTAACAAGGGTCTGATTCCAAAAGGTGTGTGTATCCGAGGCTGGTCCTTGAGAATTGCAAGCTGGTTCTTTCAGGCAGCGGCTGTCCTGCCCTAGTAATTGCTCCGTTAGCGTTATCCAGGTTCAATGACGTCAATAGATCTTTAATATTTTAGGACAGTCCAATAATAATAATAATAATAATAATAATAATAATAATAATAATAATAATAATAATAATAATAATAATAATAATAATAATAATAATAATAATGTCGTGGCTTTCCAAAAAAGTTTTCTCTGCGAAATAATAATAATAATAATAATAATAATAAAATAATAATAATAATAATAATAATAATAATAATAATAATAATAATAATAATAATAATAATAATAATAATAATAATAATAATAATAATAATAATAATAATAATAAATAATAATAAAATTCTGAAAACTTAAAATATCCTGTTACCCTAGTAGTGCCCAATCTACATGCCCTTAAAATCTTCTAGTTACAGACATTAAAATTCCGCGTGGAATGGGTAGTGTGGGTGGTCACTTATCCTGCAAAATAAAGTAACTTGATTAGATTCAAGGTCCAAGGGTTTTAATGAGGATTGTAAAATTCAACCCGAAAGTGTCTTTTTCATTGCAATAGTTATTAATCCAGTATAAACTCTAAAGTATAAATGGAGGACTCATACCTAAAGTGGACCAAGTCAATAAAAGTCAAAATTTGAGAAAACGGGTTTTAAATTTAAACAACAGTATTTAATTAATGTTATTAAAGTCGCGATCTGCTTGTCATCTGGCGGATAAAATTTAAGTTACGGACTTAGTTCACTGTTGCATTTAAGAATATAAAAAGTTTTACTGTGTGATGTCAGCTATACTTTGAAATAGACAAAAATTGGACTTGGTTCAATTTAACCCTGAGCCTCCAAAATATTGCACAATATGTATTTATTCACAGCTATTAAAGATGTCAATTTAACCGGAATTACTTTAATAATAATAATAATAATAATAATAATAGTTTAAAAAAAAATTTAATCTCCCACTTCAAACTGATTCAATTTAAGTTTTCTCACTCAATTTTCGTAATTCAAAATCATAAACCTATCTTGTTTCAAAATATATTTAAACTAACCAGTTTTTTTTTCAAGGCATTACTACTACTACAAATTACAACATATAACCATACTCTATAAATATGCATTTAGGTATCCCCATACTTTCAATCTTTTGAGCCAGTTAGCGTCAGGGCTACAAAGTCAGTAAATTTTTTTTTTGGCTCCAAATCTCCGACTACCTCCAACTTTTCCAGTTACATTATGAAATCCTCAATTTTATTAACTCCTTTACCTTCACTGAAAATAGCTAAATAGAATTTTTTATTTTTTTTACCCAGTTCGACCCCTAAATATTTTTAATTCTGGCTCTGGGCCAAAAAATATTTTATATTTATAAAAAATATTTTATTGGAATGTCGTAAACTTGTAAAATTACTGCCGAAATGAGAAGTTTTTCAGATTAATTTTGCTTTGTGAGTAGAAAGCGTGTTAGAGAATTTGAAATGTAAAAACGTGTGCTTTTCTACTTAAGTGACAAATCGTTAGCGCAATCGTTGAAATAATTGATAAATACTTTTTTACTTTTTATAAAACTTTATAAAATACACTTTGTTGATCAAAAGGTTTCTAATTTTTAAAAATCATCATACAATGGATCAATAGTTAAAATACCGTTTTTCAAAGAATACTGATAGTAATGCAGAAACAAGAGAAACCACACTTCTGCAGAAGACAAAGATATGGCGGAACCTGTACAAACATCAACATCTAGTTTGATAACCATAAAAAAAAAAAATCAACTTTCGGTTCTACGAAAAAACGTAAATATGATCCTAATTATTTGTCTTCAGAATTTACTAGTATTAGTGACAAAGAAGCACCCAATGCCCTTTGTCTTTAGTAGCAGCAAAGTTACAGAGAAACAGAAACAAACCATCAAATTTATAAAAATACAGATATTTCTTTTTTTGAAAATAAACTTGTCATAATCGTTCTAAAAGTTTAATACTAAACAAAATTAAAACAAATAATGAAAATGCAACGGAAGCATCATATAAGGCATGCAACCGTGTTTCTCTTGTTGGCGAGGGGCATACTATTGGTATATCACTTACTAAGGCTTGAAGAAATCTTATCGTGCATGGAACAAAATTCTTTTAACTGTTTCTTAATGACTTTATTCAAGAGTCCGAAGTGGATTTCGAAGTTGAAATCCAAAATGATATTTAAAATCATCTTTGAAGTTCGTTAGAATCTCTTACTGAATATTTTCTAAATTTGGGAAGTAAAATGATGATAATTGGGAACAAAATCCATCTAAAGTTAAAAAAAAAGTCGGTAGAATTTCTGGCAGTGGATTATGAAGTTAAAGACAAAATTTGGAGAAATGCCGTCGAAAATTTCTGGTGTGATTAATATGACCAATATCCGATATATCAAAATGGGCTATACAAATTCTTTTACCATTTGCCACAACAATTAACATTACTAACAATCAATAAAGGAGCTATCAACATTTGACAATTTTAGAAGTGCTTCATTTTTATTTGTTAAATCTGGAGTACTTGTTGTCGGTTTAAAAAAAAAAAAAAGTTCAACAAGGTATAAATATAACCTATCAAAAATATAAAACATGAAATAGGCCTTACAAAAGTACTAATTTTTCCTTATTTAAAACAGTGGTTGCTGATCTTTACTAATAATTCTGATCTAGCACTCACTGTGAACCCTACCTTCAACCCTATTTCTACACCTGTCAAAATTTCCAGGTTTTCACCTGCTCTTATTCCTTACGTGCAACATTACACTTCTCCTATAATACACAATATATTTCACTCTTATAGGCTACATTAATTAATACTTCCAATCTCTAAACCTTTATACCCAAATTTAATAACATAATAATAATAATAATAATAATAATAATAATAATAATAATAATAATAATAATAATAATAATAATAATAATAATTACCAATTAATGTGCAAAACTCTGCCATTGCAGTCAAATGAATTTATGAGAGATATATCCTCTTTACTTAGCTCAAAATCGAACACCTGTAATAGAAAAATAAAAAAAAATTAAAATGAAGAGCTACTACATGCCAGTTTTAAAATAAACATGCAAAATCAAATTTGTTCCCAAGTTAGTTTTGGCAGCTCAGCGAGATAAGCATAGCTTTCACAAGCTTAGGGTTCGGGGTTTGCACCTTCATAAGACTATAGAAACAATTTCATGAGGGGTACTTGAGAGATGGTTACTTAGATACAGAACCAATGAGCTGGTTACTTGGTTGAACACGGAAAATCATAGTTT
Source organism: Trachelipus rathkii (assembly GCA_015478945.1). Lineage (NCBI taxonomy): Eukaryota > Metazoa > Arthropoda > Malacostraca > Isopoda > Trachelipodidae > Trachelipus > Trachelipus rathkii. The sequence continues at coordinate 5,865 of JABUQX010116994.1, forward strand.
GGAGGGTTTTTGGTAATTTATTACATACTCTGCAAGGTGTCTGGCAAAGAATCTCGATATTTGCTTAACACTAAACCACATCCAGTGCATATAACAAAACACCCTTTCTCTTGTACGTTTCAATTCAAAGAAAATTAGACCTCACTGAGATTCGATCCAATTTAGTGACTCCAACACAACACATCACATGTGATTTGAGTTCTGAAACAGCCCTTATATCATTATAAATCCTAGAATCTGTGAATGTCCACCACTTGTTTACAAAACAAAACGCTCAACATATTTTTCTATTGGCTAAAGTGATCCCAGCTCTGATTATATATATATATATATATATATATATATATATATATATATATATATATATATATATATATATATATATACTATAAGTATAATACTATATATATATATATATATATATATATATATATATATATATATATATTTTTTTTACCCACGACAATCGGGGGAAAGGTTACTATTTATGTTTTTCCCGACCAGTGGGCCCATATATACAAAGTGGAAAGGTGCACAGTTATCAGGGTGATAGTAACCCCAGCCTCAGCCTGAACCAAGTCAAGATATCCCAGCCATCGGTGGGCATGGCTAGGCTCTGGACTCACAGACCTACTGTGCGTGAGGCTAATAGGAATGTAGGTGTATGTATGTGTATTAAGGTTGTACCGTTGTATGTGTTGGCTATGGATGAGTGAGGTGAGGGTAGAGAGATTAGTGTATTAAATACACTATACCGTAAACTGTAATGAATTACAGAAAATCTCCTACAAACGGCAATTTTCGTGTCCGTCCTGGTGACTAGTCGAAAGTACAAATCCCGTTTGACGAGCACTCGAACTCACGACCCTAAGCGTGCAAACGCACCACTCAGCCCACTGCGGCACCGAGACTCTTATATATATATAACCTTAATAACATATATATACCTATATATATATATATATATATATATATATATATATACCATATATATATATCTCTCTCTCTCAAGAGAGTGTTGTTCGTGCATAGATTGTGCCATTGGCGATGAAGTAACCCGTGGTAACAGTTTTGTAATTTACAAGGTTCTCATTGATCCAGTCTGGACAAAATGCTCCAGCCTGGACGATGAGGTGTATTATATTATATTATGGTTTGTACCTATTATGCTTAGAAAAATTATAAATGTTATAATTATATATATTTTTCCTTTTAGTTTTGAGATTATATGATTATTAACTGATGTCTTTAATGATAATATTATAAATTAAAACATATGTAAAAAGTTTAAAGAGTACATAGTGTATTGTACTGTACAAAAACAACTCATAACATACTAGAAGTACTGGAAGTTAGATGTCCAGATTTTCCAGGTTAGTGAGTTATGAAAAATTACCGTAATATATTTAATCAATTGTTATATAAAATTTATTAATGTTATGGCTGGAAAAGTAGTAGTAAACTAAACGTTATTGTTGCAGTTTACTATCATAAAGAACCAGCAACTATTGAACAAATTGAACGAGCCCCTCTTGGAAATCTAAAGGGTGAGTTCAATAAAGTAATTATAAAAATATGAAAAAGTATGCTGTTATAAATGAAAGTAAAATGTAATAGGTTAGAAGTATTATACTAATTAAGGTTATTTTACTTTTGACAGGGTTCTAATTTGGGATTCATCCTGAATCTATTTTTATCTTTGGATTTCAATCTTCGATTTCAATTTTAATTTTGGGCAAGATTTCAGTCTCCCATTTCAGTTCCTGGTTACAATCTTTGATTTCATTCCTGTTTGAATTCAGTTATTTTTGTTTATCCCCAAAATCTTCAGTTAAGTATGATATATTTGTCATGATTGAGTCATAATTCCTATTTCCTCCCTTAATTCATTGCACGAATGATATTTGGATTCGTTTGGTTTCCACTCTTGAATCTGATCTGAACTTATGTACATAATCATAATATATTGGATTTTAAGTATAATTCCAATATATTTATCTAATTAAAATATATTATATAATTCAATTCATATAACTTTTATTATAGTTTTTATTTGGGAGTGGATTGTGTTATCTTTATATATTCACAAACCTCCCCACATGTATATATTTTGAACGAATTAAGTAAACAAATTTTTTCTAGTGTGTCAATATCCTAGATTTTGATTTTCTATTGATCTTTGAGGCTTTATTGATATTCTTATTCTTAATCTTCAAGAACTTTATCGGATTAGTCTCCATTGATAGATAGATCCGGAAACGGTCTAGTTAAGTATACACTCTTCATTCTGGGTAAGACCAAGCAATTGTATCCCAATTCCTTATTTAAATTAAAAATAAACTCACAATCCTCATTGAATAGTCACCAAGTAAGCAGGCCAACGGAGACAATCTCCCTCCGTTACGGAAATAGCCTAACCTGCTCCGTAAAACCTCTGATGGTGTAAGTTGGTTGCCTGTGCTTACTAGACATTCAAACCACATCTATCGAACATCACCTTAATACTTCTTATTATATCTTTTGACCTCCGAATTATTCAATCTTCATCGACCTTTGACTCTACGAGAATAAGTGGAGAGAGGCACCTTCCAGTCGGGTACGAGTGTTCGGTCCCAGCGTGCTTCTCTCCGCAACATAAATAAATTAAGTGGCGCCCGAACAGGGACTCTGTTTGAGTTCCTGCGCTTGCGTGCACTAGGATTGTGACTCTCGCTCACATCACATTTATTTTGAAAATTCATCGATTCTCTTCAGTTCTCTTCAAAGAAATCTTCTTCTTTGTACTTACATTGGACAGATTCAAGAGTTAGTTAGGGATAACCCTCCAAAACTTAAATTTTCTTTATTTTTACTTTAACAAAAATTTAACATGTCTGAAAAAAATCAAAACACAGGCTTGAAACAAGCACAGCTTCTAATAGTCAAGAGGATTTGGACTTTGATCCATCTCTTGCAGCTGTTGCTCTGGATCCACGTGTAGAACAGCGTCTGCGTGATGATCAAAATAAACATCAATTAGAAATGAATGTAGGAATGAATGTAGGAGTGAATGATGAAATTAAAGACAGGGTAGAAGTCACCAACTCTGACACACCCTTGGGTTCCAACTCTGACATAAAAATGGTTTCCAACTCTGACAAACCTTTTAATCAGTCCGAAATGGATGCCTTGCTTATTAAACTTAAAAAGCAATGGGTCCAAAAATAATGTTGAAATCAGTCAGGTTGAACACAGAACGTTCCCCGCTCGAGGTCAAGTTACACCCTCTGACCTTGATGCACCCTAAATTGCAAATGCCTAAAAATACCACTTCTTCCTATGATCGTGAGTTTTAAACCTTCCTTAGTTTCCCAATGTCAACCACGATCCAAACTTTCCTCATAATCTTCCTAGTTATGTGGAAACTCCCAAAAATCATTTTCTTCCTAAATCTCAATTTTTTTCTAATCATAATCTTATTCCTAATCCTAACCTTATTCCTAATCTAATCTTGTTCTAATCTAACCTTATTCCTAATCTAATTTTATTCCTAATCCCTAACCTTATTCCAAATCCTAAACTTCTTCCTAACCCTAATCTTCCTAATCCCAATCTTCTTCAGAATTCTATACCACCAATAAATTACTTTACCCAACCTAAGTCTCTTGAGAAATCCTGACATGGAAGCAATAGAGATTCTTTATCTCCAATAAATAGAGGAGAATCTGATTTCTCCGAAATATAACAAATTATTACAACCCCACCGAGAACAAATTCCAGTAAATCAGTATCCGGAGCAACAGATGTCTATTGACCCTCAGTTGTATTCTGGGGTTGTTTTCCACAAGGATTACCACCACGACAATATGAACGTCGTATTTCCGATCCCAATGAACCTTCAATGTATTCAGGGCCACAAATGAAACAGAAACTTGACATGCTGGAGCCATTGTACTCCTTACACAGTTGCTCAAAAACTCTAAAAATAAGGTTGTGGACCCTGGAAAATTTAAATATGAATCCGAACAAGATCTCTTAGTCTATTTGGCTGATTTTGAGGCGTACTGTAGCCTTAATTATCCAAATGCCCATCACCAATGGTTGAGACTGCTAGGACGACAGCTAGAAGGCAAATTTCTTCACATATACCGAGAAATAATAAAAGATAACCGTGAATACTTCTCTGTACGGGATAATCTTGTATGCTGGTATCGAGATGAGGAACGTAAGAAGAATATAGGATACAGAAGTATCATGCCGCTCATCGATACCCTAACGAGAGCATTAAAATGTTTGCCCTTCGGTTGGAACGCCTGGCTAGTCAAGCATATCCTAGATACGATATGAGAGATCATGATTCCCTTAGAATAGCTTTCCTTTGTAGTTTGCCTCCATTTATTGAAACATTTGTCCGTCAATATATAAAAATGATGGAGTTGGACGGGTATAGTAGAGCTTCTTGGGAGAATATTGTGAATTTTGCAGACTCTTTGGACAGTGAGAATACTGCTTTTCCAAATTCCATGTCCCAATCAATACCTCTTGAGAACGACCCATCAAATTATTCTCGATCTGACCGGGAGGTTGATCTAAACGAATCATTGGAGTCAGTGGTACAGATAAATGCTGCACTTCCTGGATGGACTGAAGTGTTCTCTGGAAAAGAAATTGAAACAACAACTAAGTCATCAGTAAAAAATAACCATCGCCCTACAGTTTTCATAGTTCTAAGAAAAGCCTTTGATTCAGTGCTGTGTAACAGGACAGTAGTTCACCCCAGACAGGGATGTTCCGACCCCTAATATATGTCAATATTAGTTGGATTAGTTTGGAAGGTCTCTAGTTTTGAGAAGAATTTTGAAATGCCAGTTACTATAGTGCCTTAATTCACATTATAGTAGTCTAGGTGTTGTGATCAGATGGAATTTATATATCCTCATTATTTGAAAAGTAGTATGTATTTTGGGATACTATAAGATCTTGGACATCTATTTTACAAGATCAAGATAAATGTGAACTCTTTAAAGGCCCATGTAGACTTACTAAGAACTATTCAAGTCATCTTATCATGAAACTTCCAGAAAATTCTTAAAATGATCTGAAAAGATATTCTATTCATTTTGGATTCACTAGTACAAATATATATATATGTGAGAATTTATTTCAGAGAGGATTTTACTGAAACTCTGGGATGTTCGATGATTCTGCAGTTTATAGAGTCTACAGAAAGGTTATGAATAAACTCAAAGCTCTCAGTGTCATATGTTGTCTTTTGGTGAAAAGATCCCAGAGCCAGTTATTCCTTTGTTACCTTCTTCTGGGCAGAGACATGTTGTCTTGCTGGCTTTGTCAAACAGTGACTTATTAGTGTGCATTCTGCATTAGTTGAGTGATCACCAGTTCTAACTTTACTAATTACCTTAGAATAGTGTGGGCAGTTGTTTATTCAGTTCAGTTGTCTCTCTGCAGAATTCAAGCTTTAAATTCAGAACATAGGAGTGAAAACTGTCATTAGGTTCAAGTAAAGAGTTCCCATTCTTTGTTTATGTAGCTAATCACTGCAGACTAACACTGGTTTTTAACAATATTCTTAGCTTTTATTTGTAATTCACAGATTTTGCTGTGATATTATTATTATGTGTTGCCTCTAACAGGATGCTTTCTTATTCTTGGTTTTTGACCAACAGTTATCTTCAGGAAAGATTATTCTTCAGTGCTTGAGGCATTCAAAACCAGCACCAGTGATTATGATGTTACCATTCAGGTGAAATATCTGTTGGGGATGTACTATCTTCTTATTTAGATCATATACATTAAATATGTGTGACCTCCCAGAGTATACATTGGGTTTCAAGAAAATGCTAACAATATAAATTGGCACTGTAAGCCTTAAACTCATCTAAAGTCATTCTAATAGCGAATCTGGAAAAGCTGGTGGCTTTGAACTTCGTTCTGTCTTGGAGATCTGTCTCTGTGTTTCTTTGTTTTCATATTATGGTTTTATGTGTTTCTTCTTGTTGCTGCTTGTTGACAAAAAGGTGCTTAATTATAGCTAAAGCTCTTAGTCATCGTAATTTAAATAATTGCGATGTTTACTATTTTGATAAAACTTTCCCCAATATTATATGTTGTGTCCTTAACTATCTTGATGTATATGGGTTGGTTCATTCTAAACTTTAAGAGATGAATATGATGTATTTGATCATTTATTCAAACCAGTCTATGTTATTGTTTTGACAATTAACAGCTCTCTGCCAGACTCGGTTTAAAACTCTCCACTTCATCCCTAGGACAATCATTTTGCATTTGTGTGGGCAGTTTACTTCCAGATTTGGCATTCTTGGAGGAGAAACGCTGTTCGCTTGCAGAGAATATACCTATTCTCTATACTATGTTATATTTTGTGTTCTTATGATGACCAGTTTCATGCAGGCCCACAGAAACTTCAACTATAATCTGACTTTGGTTCAGTTGTATACTAGGATTAATTATCTTTCTCATTACAAATTTTATGACCTTTTTATTAATAGAACAAACTTTTTTTCGAAGCTTTTAATTTTAAGGTGAGGATAAAAAATTAAATGGCGTTTTCTGTTCAATGTGCAATTGTGCATTCGTTAGCCAGGAAGTAGTCGCTAGTTCCTTAGCAGAATTCACTGAGTTCAGACTTCAGAGTCAATGTAAGTGATACGGTATATTTTGAAAGTGTTTGTATCGTTATTATTACTATTGTGTAGCAAAATGGCCCTGTCGAAATAAGTTAATACTACAGTAGACAAATAGTGAAATGTCTTATTTTCGGAAGTTTTAATGGTTTAAGTGTAGTAATGTTGTCATATATGAAGATGTAATGAAGTGCTATTTTCTTGTAAGACGTAACCTCAAATAAGATACATCATCGAAGGAGTCAATTGTAAGTGAAATATCTTATGTTTTAGCTAAGAAACTCGAAAATAGATAGTTTTGTAAATGATAAAAGCTTATCATGACAAGTACCGAAACTTATTAAGATCTATAAAAAGAAGAGAATCAGAAAAGCATAATTCAAACCTTGTTACATTTAAAGAACATGCTAAACTCTTATTTGATATTGCTGCCTGCAAGCGTTTAGACTTTCAACAATGTAGTTGTAAAAAAAGAAAGGAAAGTCCTTTTTTTAGAGCAGGAATTTTTGAAAGATCAACGATCGTCCAGGGAAATGGTTATGGGTAATGTTGATAGAACTACCACTAACGCTTTGCTATTGAAAGATGCAAGGAAAAGTAAAGAAATACAGAGGAATTTAAATTTACTCAAGAAAATTCACAAAATACCACAATGATATCAACGTTTGCTGATAGGGATGACGGCACGGAAGAAGAAGAGGAAGTGACAGAAAAGCTCACTGTTAGTGATGAAGAACAAGAGAGCTTTTTACAAGAATAGGCAAATTTAGCAGGTTTTTCAGTATTACAAGAAACCAATAAAATAGCTCAAATGCGTATTAAACTGCCGTCTTTTGCCTCCATATGTGATCGCCCAGAAATATCTGATAGAGCTGCTACTGCAATAGCAAGCGCTACTTTGCAGGACTTAGGTTTAATAAATGATGATGACAAAAGTAAAGTAATCGATCGAGTGAAAATTAGACGAGAAAGATCAAAGAACCGAAAAAAATGCATTCAAGACAGTCAGGGTCTGATAACCGAAAATAGGGGATTGTTTTTCGATCTAAGGAAAGACAAAACAGTTATTCAAGAAAAGAAAGGAAATAACTTTTATAAAATGGTTACTAAAGAAGAGCACGTTTTGCTAATAGAAGAACCAGAATCAAAGTTTTTAGGCCATGGAACACCTAGATATGGTACTGGAAAAGATATTGCAGAGATCATGATATATCATGATTGAGTTTTTCCTAGATAACGAACATAGCGAACAACTTTTGAATTTTCCCGCGATTGAATGTGATGGAACAGTTGCAAATATTGGAGTCAATAATGGTGTGATTTCGTTGTTGGAGAACAAAATAGGAAGATCACTGCAATGATTAGTTTGCTCATTCCATGGTAACGAACTGCCTTTACGCCACCTTTTTTATTCTTTAGATGTGAAAACTAAGGGTCCCAATGAGTTTAAATGAAAACTAGGTGAGCATCTTCAAGATTGTCATGAGCTTCCTGTGGTACCCTTTTTACAAATTGAAAATAACCTTCGTTCATTATAAAATATGAGTGATTTAAGTTCAGATCAGAAGTACTTAATGGAAATGTGTATTGCTGTATCTAGCTGAAACTGCTCGTTGGGTTTACCTTTGAAAAACCATGGAAATCCTGTTAACTAAATATGGCTTACATTAGCAAATCGAATACTTCGATTGTATGTGGCAACTGATAAACCTACTAACAACCTTCAAATTCTGGCTAACTTTATTGTAAAAGTTTATGCACCTGTGTGGTTTGACATTAAGTTGACAACTTCATGCTCGAATGGTTTTAAACATCTCTGGAAGCTCATTTCTTACTCACGCTGTCTAATTACTGATCTTAAAAAAAATAATAGATCCAATTATTCAAAGAAACGGCTACTTTGCTGCTGTGGAAAATATTCTTTTGTCCATGTTATCAGATCGGCGCAAACATATAAGTGAACTTGGTTTGCGCAAACTTCTAAAAGCAAGGGCAGAGAGTGGACGTGAAAGTTTACAATCCCAAAAAATCGACTTTGACGCTAAAGATTACATTTATATGATCCTATGGTACGACATTGAAATCACAGAGCCCCCAATGACAAAGTATATTTCTAATGATTCCCTTTAACAATTTATTATGAAAACCTCAGAATCAACTGTTGTGGAGAACCCGTTAATTGACTTTCCCAGGTTCCCATATCACACACAAGTCGTGGAAAGAGCTCTTAAACTAGTTACTGAGTCATCTTTGCCTGTCTGTAGATCATATTTAAGGGAAGGTTTTATTAATTCGAAAAATTGTATCTCAAAAGAATATGCCAAAATTCGATACAAAAAAAAACATTTCAATGTTCCAATGCAGTGAAAAACAAAAATTTTCAAACGTTGGGAAATTATTAATCTTATCAAGGATTTAATTAATTTTCATTTTTGGTTCTCATTATAAAGAAATTTTTGTATACATGTACCACATAATATGCAATTCACCTTGTTTCATTTTCTTTTATTTAAATTATTGAAAAATTTGTTAACAAAGCATAATAAATTGGTAAAAAATGAGAAAAATATAAAAATTTTGCTCTCTTAGTCCATTTCTTATTGTGCATAATATTTTGGTTAGGACTTTCTTTCTTTAATCTAAGAAACTTTATTGTTACTAATTTGAATTTACTTCTCAGTAAATGTGTATAAATGTATATATATTCAATAAAAATATACACAACCAAATTTTGAATTTTAATAAAATTCTTAAAAATTTCAAATTTTTAGGCTCTTTGCGGCACCTCAAAACGTTGTAGTAGAGCAATGAAATTTTGTAATCTTTTTTATGAATCTAAAAGGCAATTTTTGGCCGCTATTAGAAATCTCAAATCGAAAAAAATATTTTTTAGGCCGGTTTTCAATTCCACCCTATTTTATAGGCTCTGTCACCGAATCCATCCATCTCTTCCTCGGTCTTCCTGCTGGTCTCCTACCTTCTGGTCTCCAATCCATCATCTCTCTCAATCTCTCCCCTTTCTCATTCTTTGTCAACATGTCGCTAACCATCTTAACTGTGTTTCTCTCGCACGCATTCAAAACAGTTCCACTCTCCAGTTCTCTCTCACGCTTTCGCTCCTCATTATGTCTCTCAACGATACTCCCTCTAATGAGTCTAAGTACCCTCCATTTCCGCAGCTTCTATTCGCCTTCTTTTTTTTACATCGTATTCATTTGTCGCCGCAATTCAGATCCATGTGACAACATATCGGTCTCAGACGTGTGTGTGTCTAACTGATATTAAAGTGTGGTGTGAACCTCTAGTTGATATTCCCTTTCTCCTT
>JABUQX010116996.1:0-7500 GCA_015478945.1 Trachelipus rathkii
ACTACAATCAGTTTTGATAAATTTATTTTTTAATTTTTAAATTAATTTACATATTAATTTTATTTCAGATATTAGTTTGTTTATTTTCCATATATTCAGATTTTATATGGTTGATATATTAACTATAGTTTTTCTATATTACTTGGCTTGTTATATATTAACAAGATTTTGTGTGGATTTCAATATCCATGAATCAAAAAAAAAATCAATTTTATTTTTAAACCTAGTATAATTTAGTTGGTCTTCAGTGAAGCTGTTAATTGTGTACTATGCGGTATTTTAATTTAATGTCCCTCTTTAAACTTTCACGATAGCACACCAGGGAATTTGGGATTCAGTAGAGAGTCGATCTATTAATGAATAATTTAATGCATTAAGAACGAACAAAGGTGAAAGGATATTAGTCGATGTGGGGCTGAATCCTAAAAATTCATTAAGTTATTACTTGGCTGCTTTTAACGTTAAATATCTCACGAACCCAGCATATTAACAAAGGGATAGTGGTATTTAACGACAATACTTTCTAATCAAAATTAATTTTCAAGACTAGGAAATAGTTTTGGTGGCCAGCAAAAGATAGTTGTAATGAATACCACCAAGGATTTGAGACACCATTTATTATCTTCGGAGAACTGACTTCCATGAACTATAGAATGTTTGTCCATTAAAATAGATAACTACATGAATTTTATACATGACAAAAAGCATCCACAACTTCAGGTATAGGCATTTGACCTGATAAACTAAGCAATCTGATTTTTTTCTGTTATCTGCCTATCTTGGTCTGTAAATTTGGGAATGTTTTCGGAGTTCATCCACTATGGATGATCAAAGTTTTTGTGGATGGTAAGGAATTCTGTGTAAGAAGATGGAAAAACACCTAGGCCTATATAAAGAACCCCCTCTCCCTGCTACTTCTATAATGGAAAACCCTTCAGTGAGAAATTCCCCAGAAGGATCAGTGGTGTTTCCTAACTCTTATTAGTATTGGAAACATCATTCAGGAATCTGGAAAGAGCATCTACTACAACATTGCTCTTGCCAGCAATATGGCTAATCTCAAAATCATATTTGTTGAGCTCTTTTATGGTACAAGTCAGCCGACCATCAACTAGACATATTTTGTAAGTAAATCAGGGGCATGTGATTGGTGAATATAATGAATTTCATCCCTCAAGAAAGGTCGCAAGGACTTCACCAACCAATGTAAGGCAGTTAATTCCTTATCAATGACACTACAGTTCTCTGCACACTGGTGAAGGTCATGGAGATGAAAGCTATGGGTCTCCATTCACCATTTTGAATCTGTGGCAGACAGGCCCCAGTGCTTATATATCTATGACTTCCACATAAAGTTACATTGGTGAAGCTATGGGATCATAATCAGGGAACCCCAACAGGCAAGGATCTACTAAGGCCCTCTTAAGTTCCTCAAAGGCCTGTTGACATTCTGGGGCCCATTGGATGGATTTGCCCCCAGTCTGAGCTGATAGTGGTTTAATTATTTGGGAGCAGTTGGGAATAGGTCTCCTACAAAATTTAACATTCCAAGGAATTGGCGAAGATGTTTCACGGTTGAGAGCACCGTAAACTCTAGTGTTCCTTTAATATTATTTTTTAAGGGTAGGATACCTTTCTTTGAAATATGATGACCTAAAAACCATCCCAGTTTGACATAACCGTGTCTTACTGGGTTTGAGCTTATAGCTATTCCGCTCCAAGGCATCTAGTACTTGACTCAGTGTTCAGATGATCCTCGAAATATTCACTGAGAACGATGATATCGTCGAGGCAAACCATCACCTTAGCATTGGCAGCCCAGTCAGTTAAGCATCATCCTCATAGGGAATGCTGGCCGGACCATTTGTTACCCCAAAAGGATTTTAAATACTCATATTTGAACGAAACGGGGGGTGGAAAATGTTTTTTTTTCAACAATGTCCGGTTCATTGAAATCTGATACCCTAACTAGCATTCGATCGTTGGAAAAATAGGATATTCTACATGGTTATAAGTCATATCGATCAAGTAGGCAACGGAAAAGAATCGGTTTTTAGTAAACATCATTAAGCTTGCAGTAATCTACTACATCAATTGGAGGTTCCGGATCGGGTTTCCTGACTGGTACTACGTGCCATGGAGACTAATAGGAGATGAATGTCCTGATTTTAATAAATACTTTATCATTGTTCCAATCTCTTGAGCTTAAGGCCCTTGGAGTCTTCGTACAAGATACGACAGGCCTGCTCGTATCGGTTCGATTTTCCATGGGTGAGTTATATTGACGAGATTTTGGAAATCTAATAAGATTTTTGATTTTAAAAATGTTGGATGTAAGAGGTAGGCTATATTCATTTTAAACCTTCAATAAAATAAATTAACTTAATTTTATAAATTTTGCAATGATTTCTGGTGGTTAATAATCACTTAGAAGTTGTTATAAGATTTGTTGATTCATAACATAGTTCGTTTGAAGAAGAATTTCCGGCTATAAAGTTCCACCTCCAGACACTAAAACGGTAAACAATTTACTCGCGTGGTGAAATAATAAAGTTTCTCGCTGGTGAGACAAAGAATTGATAAAATGTATCTTCCCCACTATACATGCTCCATAAGTTTCGTTCTGATCAGAGGAATAATAAAAAGAGATAGCTAGAATAGATTAGAATAGGGTTATGGTTTTGTTTAACATTAGTTTCTTTAATTTCCTAGTTATCTTTTTACAGGAAGTCATATACTTCTAATATTTCTTAAATTTATCGACTTCTGCGGCTATTTAGTTGTTCACACAGCACTGAAATTAAAATTTTTTTCACGTGCGATGTTCCGCTAAGGTATTAACTGTAAATAGGTATGTAATAGGGTGAAGGAGGGACCCTGAACACACGCATTCACAACTTTGTACAACTAGCTTTTGCATAGTTGGCATATTTTTCCATGACAATGTGCTTCTAAGAGATGCGCAGAGTTACTTCTTTAGCTGCCAAATTGCCTTTATAAAAATCGGAATAGAAATAACAGAAGAATAAAGGATACTGAAACAAAAACACACGGGAAAGGATTTAGATTCATTGACGACTAGGTAGAGCAAGTATTGGTAAGCGTAAAACAATTTACGCGTGGTAAATAATATTTCGAAGTTCACAGAAGTCTTGTCTTGAAAGCCGTAGTGAAGTGAATGCTTTGCATGGTCAAACGGTAAAACAATTTAGCGTAACGTGATATTGAAAAAAAAAAAAAAAAAAAAAAAAAAAAAAAAAAAATTGATGTAAGTGCATAAGTCATCCTCTATGAAGAATTCTGCTGGGTAGAAAATCTGAATGTAACCAAAGACTTCATCGCAGGAACTTCTGGAGTAACTTCATGCTACAGATTTCTGATTCTCAAGTTGGAGAGAGGCTTGTTGCTGACAACTGATTATTTACTTTTATCTCAGAAGTGGAAGGAATGGGCAAATTCGATGGCCATTTTCATTGGGTCTGCGGATCTGGATTCTATCGGAAAAATCGCAAAAAATACAGTTAATAATAAAGGACAAGTCGTTGGATAGACGCGTAAGAAACATCTCAAGTGTTTGTCATTTTGGCGTAAAAGCATTTGCTAGTTGTGATCTTCCAATGATGCCCTAACTCGGTTAAGGTATGCAGTGGGCTTTTTCACCAGGTTTAAGCTCCTACGCTAAATAAAAAAAATAGGGTTTCAGCGTTCTCCTTATCGGTTTGCAATAGTTTTCAGTTGACTATTCGGACCTTTTCCTCATAGCGTTTGTCCTTGAAGGACAGAAGGCCGCAAAAGAGGCGGACTTTTTCTCTTTGTCATCTACAAAATAGATTCGAAATAGAAAATTCCCACCTTGTTCCAACCAGTTTCCAAACTCCCTACTTGCAAACGAGGAACCTTCCTGCACGGAGCAGAGTGAAATTTCAATGGTTTTCGATATGGTTACTCAATGGGCTGGCTGGAATTATCTATTTTAACTTTTTAGAAAATTATATATATATATATATATATATATATATAATATTATATTATATATATATATATATTATATATAAATTATATATAATATATATATTATATATCATTATATATTATATATATATATATATATATATATATATATATATATTGTTCGAAACGTTTTAAGATTAGCTCAACAAACCTCTAGACCTGACGATGTTCGTAACACGTTAAAGGGAACCATATATTATTTATATATATATATATATATATATATTATATATTATATATATATATTAATATATATATATAGGATGACCGATAGTATCGGTATCAGTATCGGTATCGGTAGTATCGGCCATGTTTTTTGATATAGTATCGGGTTCCGGTATCGGTTAAAAGTGCCGAACTTAGCGAAGTACTCTTACTTTTTGGGTGAAAAATTATGAGGGAAACTTTTAGATCAATAAATAATCTAGTTCGATTATAGATAGCTAGTAACCAAAGTTATGTTTTTTTCCTCGATTTTCCTTCTTCGAAACTTAGATTTTTTAGCGTTTCTCCAACGTTGGTCTTATAGCGTAAAATTTACCTATTTGGCCAGCCATTATTTATAATTATAAGATTTTCTGCATTATTAGTTGACCAATAGTATTTTTTTTTGTACGCAAATTTCGTGAGAGCGTAGTGAGTGCGTGGTGTTTTTAAACTTTTGATTATTTGGATTTTAAATATGTTGCTGTAATAGAGGTTTTATCGTTCTTAAATTTGGTTTTAGCGTACGAATAATTTTCCTCATTTTTCTTTGTTTTTGTCTATTTGTTGTCTTTTTTTTTTTTTTTTTTTTTTTTGTGATTGTGTGTGCGTGTATGAGGAGCAGATTGTGCACTAGGCGTGATTCTTTTGACTTTTACCACATCAATGGCCTTGCAATCTGAGTATGCCATACATGGATTGCCACTAGCATCAACACTAAACCTCAATTTTATTGTTACTGGTCTTGTCTAAGGACCAAGATGGCTAAGAATTCATCTTCAAACTCGTTTAATATATCAACTATAATTATTTTATAATTTTCACTTTTGAAGGCTGGAGTATGTGCCTATGTAAATATAAACATTCCAATAACACGTCTCGAGAATCTCGAACCTCCTAACTTCGATGTTCTGTGGCTTAAAAGTTTTCTTCCTTATACTACAATATTCTTATGCTTCTGCTATTGTTCTCCTAACAGAACAGATTATCATGCTTTTATTGATTACCTTACACTTCTCACGAAACTGTCATATCTTTTCATCACCAAATACTGAGGTCCTCTATTTAAGGATTTCAATGTACACAAAACTGAATTGTTGGGTTCCTCTCGAACTGATTTAGGGTGGGAGGAGCCCGAATCATTCAGTATTTCTCGGACGATCGAGAGAGATTAAGAGAACCTACACACATTCCGCATCGTCCCAACCGATTCTTGAACACCTTGACCTATGTTTCAACACTTATCCTTCTCTCTATTAAATACACCACCTTCGCTCCAATTGGTAAATCTGACTACGCCTTATATTCACTTTAATTATTAATACTTTCTCTCCAACATCTCCATCCTTGCCCTTGCAGTTTTATCTGGCGACTTTGAATCGGGCCGATTGTAGGGGGCATTGCGTTGGCTTCTACGCTAACTATAATTGAAGCTGACTGCTTTGACTCTTAAGACCCTTCAATTCTGCCGATAAAGTGGAACTGTAATTGTTAATAAGGTATGAGCAGGTTCATTCCTTCTTGACTAAATGCTTTTTCTCCTCAAAATCCATGGTTCGATCGGTGCTTGTTCCCTGGCCATTCATGCTAGAGACATGCTTATCGGTGTGGAAAAATTCTCGTTCTGTTATCACTCTTGCCAATTCTTCATTCAGCTAGGAAATCGTTGCAGGGATACATCTTCCGACGAGCAAAGCGACTTTCATTAAAACGAAAATGGCGCTGAACCTCCTTGGTATCTCCACTGACAACTCTTTCTGAGCTCATTGCCAAAAAACATTCTCTCAACAACTTCTTGTAATCATCCTTTCCCTCCTCTTATCGCTCTGATTGATTCTGTTAGTTAATACTCAACTGAAAAGGCCATCATCTCTTTGGCTCCTATTTTCACTCTAATTTCAACCGCTGCACCATTCTTCCTCCTTTCTCGCTCCTCCTTCTTCCTCCTTCTTCCCTATGCTTTTACCTGTCATTTCATTTGATCGGGTGAATGAGCTCCTTGATATCTGATGAACGTTAGGAAGGCGGTGGCCCGAATTGGCATTCCTCTCCGCGTTTTGAGGAAGTGTGCTTCCGTGGCTGACCCCACCCTCATTCAACTATATTCTCTATGCCTCGAATACTAGCACTTTCCCTCAGTGTTGAAGCGCGCATATGTCCAACATTCCGAGAAAATGATGCTGCTCTGATCCGTCTAACTATCGCCCTAGAGGCTCTCACTTGTATTCCTTTCTTAGATTTTTGAAACCCTCTCAACTCTCACTTCTTAGATTATCTGGAAATCTCTTTCCCTTCTTTGCTGATTACCAGTACCGGCTTGGTGCTCAAAGTCTACTGGCGATATATCATATACTTTCCTATTTAACAGATTTAGGTTTCCCGGCCCTTAGGAACATACGGGTAGACTTGGTTGTGTGCGCTTGAACATTATCCAAAGCATTTGACCGGTATGGCACGCGTCAGCTGCTCTCCAAGCTTGCCCCTCCTTGGAGGTTTTCTTCTTTCTCTTTGCTTACTTATGTCAAGATTTCTTTCAAATCGTTCAATGTTCGGCTGTTGTTGATGGGCGACTTCTTCTTTGGTTCTGTTCAATAATGTGATTCCTGCCAGGGTTTTCTGTTTATCTCCCTACTGTTATTCCTCCTTTTCGATCAATGATCTTCTCACTGCACATCTAACTCTATCCAACTCATATAGTCGATGACTTGACCTTCATTCTTCAAACTCATATCAATTCTGCTCCCTCTTTTACTTCTAGAATTGCCTCTCGTCTTAATCTTTCCGATTCTATTCTCGCTGAGCTGGATAGATTTACAGCTGGTTGGGTACGTCTTCAAGCTTTGTGAAATTTAATTCGGTAAAAAACCAAACTCTAACAAATCTCGTCTTTAATAGATAAAGCTAAATTCCAATATCAAAATACCTTCTCTCCTTTCTCCGTTGATATTATAATTCACATTGATTTTAATGTTTAATGTCGTAATTGACATTCATCGTGTTCTGCAGATATATCTGGTGAACTACTTTTTCATTTATCTATCCATTATAAACATCTATTTATCTTATCGTTGTATATGTTTCGTTTTTGCAATGGAGACTGCCTTTCATATCTCTTCTGCAAGTTCTACCTCCACCTTCTTTAGGCAAAGCTCGAGTCAATTGCCAAAAGACTATATAAACTGACCTGTACTTTCTAGTTCACTTGACCTTTATATTTGGGGACGCGATGTTGGTGCTTTATCCCTTTTCTATAGGGACTTGTAGAGCAAGTGCTCGAGGGAACTA
>JABUQX010116996.1:12500-30656 GCA_015478945.1 Trachelipus rathkii
TACAAAGTTCACCAAATACAAGTCATTTACATAAATAAGATACTAAAATATGATATAAGGTTATATATATTGCAAGAAAAATACATATTTAATAACATATATACATGAGAAATTTAATAGCTAGAAAAATGTATTTTGTTCTGAAATAAAATTGACAAAAACGCTATCCACGAATCCCGAATTCATTTTCTTTTTAATTCTCATCGCCGTATTTTTACAGGAAATGCCAATCTAGATTTTACTTCACTATTTTCACACTATTATTTATACCTTGGATCAATATATATATGATATATATATATTATATATATATTATATATTATATATTATTATATTATATATATATATATATTGATAATATTATATATATATATATATAGTATATATATTATATATATATATATATATATAGATATATAAATATTATAATAGAAGCCTTTTTTTGTATATTTATTAAAACGTTTTTTTTAATACAGAATAAATAATCATAAAGATGATCTAAAGATATATCAGATAAAAGACATATATACAAAAATGAAAAACACAAATTAAACAATAAAAATCACGACACTTCAGACAATAGATTTATTTGAAGACCAAATAAATAAAAAAATAAATATAAAAAAATAATATACCCAAAATATATTAATAATATTATAAATAATATATAGTACATTACAAAAAAAAATCGACAAAAACTAGAGGAAAAGAGAATACAAACAGAACATATAGAGACCGAAAAGAACTAATACGAATAATAAACAATACTATATAGAGAACTCTTGATAAAAAAATATATAATAAAAAATAAATAATAAAAAAAAATAATACATTATACAAATAAAAAAATATTACTAACAATAACACAAAACTAAATACTATCAGAAATTACATAATATAAAAAATAATAATATATTTTACTATATAAAAAAAAAAAAAAAAAAAAAATATAAATAATAAATAAAAAATAATAAAATAAAAAAAAAAAAAAATATAAAAAAAAAAAAAAAAAAAAAAAAAAAAAAAAAAAAATAAAAAAAAAAACAAAAAAAAAAAAAAAAAAATATAATAAAAAATAAAAAAAATATATAATATATATGATATATAGTATATATATAATATATATAATATATATATATATATATATATATATATATATAATGATATATATATATTATATATATTATATATATATATTATATATATCGTGTCTCGGGAGTCGATCTGCGGACTCTGGAACTCTACCCAGAGATATTCTTCTTGAACATTGTTGTCCGTGAATTTATATATATATTTTTATATATTTTTATTTTTGCCATCTTTTTCGTTATTTACCTGCATATTGGTATAAAAGTTAACATGTACAGAACTAACGAGACCAGTGGCATGTGCGGCGAACTTGACTTGTAAAACCATCCAATTCTACTGCCAAAATATTTTCCAAATTAAAAGCCAATCAATTATTTAAACAATTTTACTGTATTATATCAATGACTACCAAAAATAGACAATCAATTAAAAAAATACGCTTTAAAGTAAGTCTTGTTGAACAAATATTACATCTGCTTGGAGGATCCGCGAAAAGGTGAATTATTGTAAATGAAGGACAATCTGGTTTAAGGTTAGGCTATTCATTTTGTTTTCGCCGAAAATGCTCAAATATAGTAAATCAATCTGGAACGAAAGGCTAAGATTTTACAACGGACATAATAAGAATTCTGTACTGAATCGAATTGTCTTACCCAAATTTTTATTTCTTTTTTATTAATATGTTAAGTACAGTGTGTGAATACTCTAATGTAGCAGGTAAACATAACAAACATGAATCGTTTCCTGCACCATGTATTATTTCAACTTGCAGTGATATTTTACGTCTTTACCGAATACATAGTTTAAAACTATAAAATGTCAAACGAATAAGAATTTGTAAAAGAGTGTTGCAGATTGTACCATTATAATATATATAAATAAGAAGAATGAGAACTTTTTGATGGAACATGCAATATTATCGACAGTTTATCTCTTATAATATTTATTTATTAGAAAAAATTCAATACTCTTACCCTTATCATACATCTCATAATATCACGAGTGAGGCTAACTTGTTAAGACGCTAACAGATTTTATTTTCCTTAGCAAGAGTAGCTTTGTGTCGATGGATGCATAACTAAAGAAAATTGCGGAACAATAATCCTCTACCTTCAATTAGCTGTAACCAAAAGTTATTAGATTTTTGAACTACAAATATTGCGCGAAATACATGAAAATAGCGGAATAAAAATTTTTATTTCAAATAGTAAGAACGATCTATAATAGCTGTCAGTTTTTTATATAGTACCCAACATCACTTGGTTAAGAGCAAAAAACTAGTCTACACAAACTATGGTGTGGGTTCGTGTAGTGGGTGAAGAACACACCTACATATTTGAAGAACGCCAAGAGGTTAGCAGGTTGTAAACAACCATGTCAGGTTAAGAAGGAGCTTTATAACGAATTGAGTTGTATATACTTGGGTAATGTACAAGGAATTGTGAGAGTATATTATAGGTGCTGAGGGCGCTCACCAAGTAATGGCTGCAATTATTTCCATTAAGTTGGAAACTTGAAGTAAATTGGTGTAGATATAGCGAATATACCTTAGCCGTTTAATAAAAGTCTTGCCTGGTAGCCTCAGAGAGTATGGCGTTGGTAACCGCTGACGAGAGAGAAGCGACGATGTATTGAGTTTACTGTCCTGCTATTTTGAATCTAGAGTAAAAACAACAGGAAGGTCCTCAAAAAATCAGACATTGGTACCCAGTATCCAACCCTACACCAGGGTCTGCAATTCGGTCCAATTCCTATTCAGAAATCTCCCTGTACCTTACACCTCCCGATTGAATTTACTGTTGGACTCGGGAGACCCTCCGATCAAGACACAAGGTAATCAAAGATCTGATAGATTCTTGCGCAATCCACACACTCAACGTGATGACATGATTACATAACTGGTAACAATATAACAAATATACAGGATCGGAAATTTATAGTACACTATCCATGGCATAAGGACAGGAAGACGCTATACACAAGCTCGCTACCATATTCTCAGTTAGTATTGCTGCAGAGTGTGGTATATCTAATAGGTTTCGTCACGAGCGTCTTGAGAGTTATTTTATAAAATGTTAATACAACAATATTATTCAGTTAAAGCTATAGTTGTTGACAGTTTGATCAACGGAATAGATATGATTTTGGGAATGGATATGATAAACAGCAGCTAAGTGGGCGAATAGATGTCGAGCCTAGGTTAGTAGGAGCGAGCATTGGGACATGAGCACAAACTTCCAGGGACGAGCGTGTAGAAATGCCAGTTTGTAGATGTGATCTTCTTGTCGGAAAATACTACCCTAAAAACGGAGCTATGTGTTCTATCTTATACAATCAATAAGCGAGCTAATGAAGAGCTCTTCGATAGTTAATTTAAGGCGTCGCGTCAACTAATCATTTGAAACTAACAATTGTGCACAAGGAAACGTTACACAGCTCTAACTAGAGGCATCCTATACATCGGATTAACTAAGTTGAAATAACACATGTGTTATATGACTACGAGATGTGCTCGATCGAGAGAAGTTGAAAGGGTAAGACGATTTATGGAATGCCAACATTGATATAAAATTCTGCTGCTTCCTCTGCGAATGACAGCCGCGACAGAAAAAATTTAACATTTGGAAAAAGTGCCGAAGAGACATATTGATCCTAAATAAAATATTTAGCTCCAATAAACATTTTTGAATCCGCATTTTGTCCTTTCTTCCCCCTTTGCACTTAAACTGGTTAGATGAAAATATTTGTAAAACTTTTGACAAAGAAGGTGTGGCATCTTGCATTCAGGAACAATTCTACAAATTAAAGTTGACGTTGGTGGGCTCTCTGGGACACTGTTGGGCAGGGTATACTGCCCCTGCAGTGTCCTAGAGCGAAGAAGCAACTAACACCCAAACCAAGACCTCCATTAGGTGGCTGTCAGGGTGGGTGAAATGCTTGCCTCCTTTACTCGGATCCATATGAATATCAATATCTTGGTGGGTAAAAGAATTTTAACTGTGATATAATGTCTGAGAAAAACTGTAAACTCCGGTTCATTGTGCAATGGAGTGGGGTGGTGGCATTTCCGTTTTCCAGAGCGATGCCCTACCTTCCTAGGTTTCGGATGTGCCTCTCACCATCTGCCTCTTCCCGAAAATCCTTCTTTTACGTCTTTGTGCTAGTCCCCCGAGCATTGAAAGTTCGATTCCCCGTACATCAAACTGATTCGCTTACGCTGTTGGGCTGTTTTTGGGGGACGTGGATGGCGTAGTGTTAGAAGCGTCCGGTATTGTTACGCTGGCGACGCGGTGTCCCAATGTCGAATTCCCGCTGATGGAGAGTGGAATCTCCTGTGACTCATTCATTTGAGTACTCAGCAATTATGGGATCAGAAAACCGGGTGCTTAACAAACTACCTGAAACGTTTAAAACAGGACCATTTCCGACGGGTCGGTGTCTCGGGCGAGATCTGAACCTCGGTGACCGGGTACTCAGAACGGAATTAAGAATTTGGGTGACGCGTGCATGGATGGTGAGTTGTCCCTGCCTTGGGGGAATCCATGTGGGCTCCGCGGAAGATATAGGGTGCCATTCTACGCACTCAGGCACATGTTCAGGTGCTGGGGGTAAACAAAATCCCTCATCCTTAGGTCTGAGGTTTGGACCCGGGAGGGATAAACACCTCCTTCGAGAGTGAAAAAAAAAAAAAAAAAAGGGGTTTTATTAAGCAAATAACATCTCCGAGATGGAGAGTTCGAAGGAAACTGTCAGAAGGACAAAATGAGGCCTGTCTAGCATTCAAATCAGTGTGCTCAGGTTTCCTTGGAAATGAGAAAGCTGAAAACTATAAATATCTTGTACGTAACATGGTGGATAGCTTTCGTGATATAAGTTGCAATATGTCTTTAAAACTAAACTTTATGGACTCACATCTGGACCTCTTTTCCCCCAACCTTGATGAGCATGGTGAAAGGTTTCACTAGGACATCTCTATATTTGAAAAGCTTTTCAGTGGGTGATGGAATGAAAGTTTGCCTGCTGAATATTGCTGGTCTCTTATCAAGGACACACCAACAGATGCTTACAAGAGGAAACGACCAAAAAAATCATTTTAGTGTGTGCTTGCATAATAATCAAGACACTGTTACAATTCAATGTAACCAATATGTATATGAGAAGTGTGTCTACAAAAAAAAAAACGGTACGTGATGGAGCTTCTTGGTTTTCATAAATGTAACAAGCACCTTTTGTTTATACAGAATCATATATTTTCATGTAAAAGACAGAAAAAATAAAATTTGTTGTGGTGTTATTAATTGATATTTTTACGTTATAAAACATAAAAAGAATAAAAGATTTTGGCAAAGACATCAAATGTTTTTTTTTAATAAATTATGTTATGAACATGCAAAGAACTTATTTTTATATAATGTTTATATATAGAAGATAATTTTGCTATTTTTTTTACAGCGAACTTCATTTTAAGATATTTATACAAAGAGCTTAATTTTTATGTTTTGTTTATGCAGAGAACATATTTTTATGTTAGGTTTATACAAATAACATTTTTTTATGTTATGTTATATAAAATGACACCAAAATATAACGTAAAGCAATAAAGTAGTAAGGCATGGCCTGTTGGGAGGAGTGGGGTGAGGTGTTTATGTTACTGCTTTAGGATCAATAAAGTACATGCTTTTTATAAAAAAATTTAATTTTTTGTTAAAACAAAATGTTTCATAAATTTTTTAAAATAAATAGAATTTATAAATAAAAAGTTATAAAATAAAATTTTACAAATAAAAAGTTCAAAAATAAAAGTTTAAAAATAAGAAGTAAAATTTAAAAAATAAAAGTTTCAAAATAAAACTTATAAAATAGAACTTTAAACAAATTAAAAATTATAAAATAAAAGTTACCTATGAAATAAAAAATAAAACTATAAATATAGAATAATATTTTTAAAAAAATAAAAACTTAACAAACAAAATAAAACTTATAAAATAAATGAGAACGTTAAACAGAATAAAATTTATATTAAAATAAAAACTTTAAGCAAAATGTAAATGCAGAAATAAACTTATAAAATACTAAAAATTTTAAACAAAATAAAACTTAAAAAATAATAAGAACTTTAGACAAAATTTAAATCCAAAAATAAAACTTATAAAATATTAAAAACTTAGTAAACAAAATAAAACTTATAAAATCATGGAAACTTTAAACAAAATATAAATATAAAATAAGATAAAATAATAAAACTTAACAAACAAAATAAAACATAAAACAATTAAATTACACTTTAAACAAAATATAAATGTAAATATAAAACTAATAAAATAATAAAAACTTAATAAACAAAATAAATAAATAAAAATTTAATTAAAATATAACACAAAATCAAATAAAACTTTAAACAATATAAATATAAAAATAAAACTAATAAAAATCGAATTAAAGTAAAACACTCTATGATGTCGCGAGAAACGAAACGTGCGTAAGCGTATAAAAAAAGAAAAAGAAAAAAAGTTTAAAGAAAATAGATAAAAATGTTTTCAGAATTCAATGTAAATATAATAGTTGACGAATTTTAAGTTTGATTTGAAATTTAAATGTCAAACAAAATGTTTGGCCTATGGCATTTAGAAAACGGAACACAGATGCATGACATTATAAAAATAACAGTAATTTGATCAATAAGTTATAGTAAGATTTGGTTAGATAATTTATAGTTATATAGTTATATATAGTTAATGTGTGTGTGTGTATGTGTGTGGTGAGTGTGAATACCAGGCGCAATCGGGAAATACGCGGCAACGCTGTCGTAGATAGCAACACTCAGCGAAACATCGAGAGAGAGCTATATTAGATATAGATAAAGAGAGTCGTGTAGGGAGAGAGTGCGCCAACGTCATGTTTAAAAGAAAACGCTCGAGTGTTAGCTTGTGAGGAACATATGAAGGAGGGTGAGAGAGTGAGAGTGGCAGCAATATGTGTACATATATATACATATATATTAATTGAGAAAAAGATGAAGCAAAAGGGCAAGGGGTGCAGTATAAAAGGAAGTTCCAGTTTTATCATTAAATCCTTGGAGAACCGTCAAATGGCTACACGCACACCCAGATGTATAGATAGAAAGTATCCACGAACTTGGTAGGGACATGACGAGTATACGGATACAGGGACATTATTGTATAGCATCCGCACCTGTGAATTAAAAAATTCCCAATCACTACACGTGTTGCAGGTGATGTCATTAATTCATCGATCGGATAGTAATAAGAGCGCAGTTGTGAAATAACTTTTGGTGAGTGAGCATGGACTTGAAAGCACAATAATAGAATGATGCTGAAAAAATACCTTGTATGTGTTTAATATAATACTGCGTAGAACCGAGGTACTTATAGAAATTAAACTCTGCACATGTTTGAGTCGAAACAGTCATGTGTCATTAGTGAGAAATCAACATGTCATATTGTGCTCCGAGTAGCGTTAGAGAAAGATCGAGGCAAAGGTTTTAAGAGAGCGCAATTAGTTATGTCCAGTGGTTTCTCAAACTGTGTGACGCGTCACTTTGGGTGACGCGAAAGATTTGAAACATTTTCTTTAAATTGTATTCATTTTTCATTTAAAATTTAATCGATTTTGAATTTTCCAACTTTGTTAAGTCCTGATTTTTATAGATATATAAATATAATAGTAATATATATATATATATATAATATATATATCTATATATATATAATATTATAATATAATATATATTATATATATATATATAATAATATATATATATATATATATATATATCTATGTATATTTATGGATATTAATATATATATATATATATAGCAAATCCTACAAAGTTTTGAAATGATGTATTCATGCAATATTATTGTAATTTAACGATTAATAATAGACCCTATTTTATAAATTGTAAAACGTTCTTTTTAGAATCTAACATAGGGTGACTTCGGCAAACAACTTGAATTAGTCAAGGGAGCCGCGAATCGAAAAAGTTTGAGAACCACTGAGTTTCTAAACATTGTACCGAGAGAGAAGAGAGAGAGAGAGAGAGAGAGAGAGAGAGAGAGAGAGAGAGAGAGAGAGAGAGAGAGAGAGAGAGAGAGAGAGAGAGAGAGAGAGAGAGACGCTGTAATTAACAAGGTAGATGTGTTAAGATAGTATGTTAAGCGAGGTTAGGTCTGGCTACGATAGTCAATGTTTAGTCGGGTTTGGTAAGAAAAGACTAAGTTAAGCAATGTATTAAGAAATATAGGCTGAACGGCTAATATCTAGAGAGTGTCCGTATAATCAATAAGTTCGTGGTGATATGATTCATATTTTATGCAACATTTGGTTGATATACTAATTATCTATAAATTACCACCAATAATTTTATTTTAAGGGTGAAACCCCATTTTGGGGTTTAGCCCCAACATCGTGTAGTAACCACCTGATTTCTCAAGAATCATCCTTCATCATCATTCTTTTATCTTCCCTTATGCACCCTGTGTTTTTGTCTTTATTTTTTCTTTCTTCGTTTGGGACCCCCTTCTGGGAGTGTTCAGGTCACCTGTAGGAATTTAAGACTACCAAATTCGATTTCCACGGGTCCGAAAACATACATTGACGTCAGTATCGTATGGTTAAGCGAATGCTTGCAAACTCAGCACTGCAATCGCACCGGAACAAACTCATTGCTCCGCATCATGAGCCTTCTTTGTCTCTGACTTCTTATTCCTTCTCCGTTTTTCTCTGCTACGCACTCTGTGCTTTTCGCCTGTGGACTCCCCTCCTGTGGGTCCTCAGATATCCTTGAGTGCTCAGAAACTCTCAAAATCGGGTACTACGAGTTCATAAACATATGTTAGCACACTTTATTTGACCTATTATATGCATATTTCATGATTTCAACTCCAGCTCCGGCATATGAGTCCACTCAGGCTCCGTTTCCTTCCTCGACTCCCATTCCTCCTCCGAGTCCTGTCGGCTGTTATTTTTCGTCTAGCTATAACCATTTCCCAGTTTATGGGCTCGTCTCTAGAGAAGATTCCATAAGGTTAGACGTTCTTGGAGGTTCTCAGAACTTCTTCATAGTACCCCAATCGATTGCTTTGTATACTATATAGGTTTGTCAACCTTCCTCACACGGAGATTCGCATCACATATCTGGAGTAGTTCCCGTGTTTCGAACAAAATGTAACAACAGCACGCGTAGGCGAGCAAAAAGTTTGATGACTTTTTTTTTTCCCATACATTTATATCATTTTGTTGAATTCTGATGATCTCACATGTTTAGTTCGTGATTTTTGTTTTATTAAAACAAGATGGAAAGTGAAATAAATTATAATACTTGAGTGGTGTTATGACTCACTACAGCACATATATATAATTAGTAGTAACTTATTATATATCATATATATACTATATATTACTATAGTTATATATATATATATAATATTAATGTATACTATATATATATTTATATTAATATATATTATATATACTACTCGTCAAATTCTTATGCCGTCAGCCTCCCGAAAGCAACATCATATAACAAAACACTATAACAACTTCAGGTAAATAAATAAAATTTTTCTTAATTAGGAGACATTTTTATCCATCGAAAGTAAAACAAAAGAGAGAGATGAATTGGAAGAAGATTTATCAATTGTTAAAAA
Source organism: Trachelipus rathkii (assembly GCA_015478945.1). Classification (NCBI taxonomy): domain Eukaryota; kingdom Metazoa; phylum Arthropoda; class Malacostraca; order Isopoda; family Trachelipodidae; genus Trachelipus; species Trachelipus rathkii. The sequence continues at coordinate 22,259 of JABUQX010116996.1, forward strand.
TGTTGGAAAATCTGTATGTAATGAGAAGAAGAACAAAGGACTCCCATCGGTTTCGAGTGACGCAAAGATGCCAAATGGTCGATTTTTTTTTTTCAACTAAAAGATACCCACGGGGTAATTCGACAAAAGATGGACAAGAGTCCGGGGTTTCTCGGGCCTAACCGGGAGACGAACGGGGGACACTTCGGTCCCCGCTGCTGTCTCCCTGTCGTCGGCTCTCGAACCGCCCTAAAAAGGAATTAAAAAAGAAAAATTAACATTTTTTTCCAAGAGCTTTAATTAAAAACCAATGATTTGGCAACTCTGTTGCTGTTGCACTACTTGCATGAAATGGAAGGTTGATGAGGAGCCCAGCTTGCGCGGAGGCTTGATGAGAGCTTACGGCGATGCCAGAGCCAAAGATATTATACTAATTCATTGTAAGGTGTCTATTAATTAAATAATTTGACATAAAAATCCTACTTTTTTTTTTAAGTTTCTTCGATGAAAATACTTCCTGGCTGAATCAAAATGGTTAGTATTTTCCTTTAAGCCATTATATTTTTTTAGTTACATGCATGAATGCTCTCGGGAGGCTGGCCTATATACGGAGTAATATATATATTATATAATAATAATCATGTAATAACTATATATATTAATATATATAGTATATATATATTATATTATATATATATAGTATATATATATATATATATATGATGTTTGGTTAGGGTTAAGTCACAATAAGCAAACTAGATATTGTTTAATATATTTGATTTGGGCTGTGAAGCTTTCTTCTTATTACAACAAGTTATTATTTTGACTTTTATCAAAATTAAAATTGCATTCGGATGCCATGCAATGTCGATAGGATAAACTCACTTCACGCATCAATTGAACAATATATATATATTATATGATATATATAATAAATATATATATATATATATATCTATTAATAATAATATATTATATATAATATATATTTATATATTATATTATATTTATATATAATATATAATATATATATATAGATATATATATATATATTACTATAACTTTATTAAAACCAGGGGCATAAAAATTTAAGGTGCTCTTTGTAGGTAGCGTAAATACTGGAAAATGATTTTATGATTCCTAAAATTTATGAAACAGAAAAAGACACAAACTTTTCTTTTGTAATGGTGAATTTTCATATATATAATTTAATTAACATTAACAAAAAAGTTAAAAGAAATTGATAACCATTTTTTTTGTAACTGTCACATCTAAGCTTATAAAATGAGTAAACTTAGAGTAGGCAATTAATTTCTCAGTTGAATTTGATCGTATCTGGCGTAAAGTTTTGTAGAGGCGAAATTTGGACGCCATGCTAGTTTTTTTTTTTTTCATAAGACGATTTGTACACTCATGCTCCCATGCATGGGCAGACCGGCACACGACTACCCGCGGGCTTCTTGGCAAAACCCGGTGTGCTCAAAAATAAATTAATTCTTCTTTTTTCGTATAACAATCTTAGCAATCTTAGCGTAGGCAAATAATTTTGAGATAGTTTTACCAACCATTCCGATAAAATTAAAAATTTCGTTGCTCCTCCAGTTTAATATTATATATATTATAGTATATACGTATATATAATAATATACTAGTATATATATATATATATAGTATATATATAATATATATAATATATATACTATATATATATATTATTATATATATACTATATAGTATATAATATTGATACTATAGGCCCTTTCCCTTTAAAAGGATGTTACATAAATAATAACAAATTTCGAAATATACTGCTGAGGCTCTAAATCGCTCTACCGCATGCAAGAGCTGTGACGTGTGTAGACTTAAACTCCAATAGAAGAAGAAAAAGTTGCCACATGTTGCTTTTTTATATCATGTTAATTTTTTTTATTTTATTTAATTTTGTTTTATAGTTTTTTTTTTATTTCATTAGTTATTAACGGGCTCGAGCCGACGGTGGGACAGAGGGGGGGACGTAATTGTCCCCCCGTAGCCGTCCCCGCTGAGGCCTGAGAGCCCTGACGCTTTGACATCTTGGCGATTTAATCTTGGTATATTTATTGAGTTTAAAAAAACTAAAAAACTGTTTTGCTCATTTTAAGCTCTATATTGCCTTGGAATAATCGAAAAAAAAATCGATTACATCGTCGTTCGATCTATAGTCGTTAATTCATCGCTTTTAAGCGAAAGTTCACTATACTATACTAGTAGTAATTAATATATAATATATATATAATTACGTATATATCATATATATATATATATATATATCTATATGATAATTAATATATATATATATTATATAATATATATATACTATATTAGTATAGTAGTAGCCTATATATGAACTGAAAAGATGTTTTTAAAAAAATAATTGAATTAGAAAAATTGCTTTTATTTAAAAACATTTTAAAAAAGCCCACTCCCAAAAAAACTAAACTAAAAACTATCTGAGCAGCTATTCTTGTTTTTAAAAAAAATAATATTTAAATGTGATTTTAACAATCTGTAGTTTCGTTGTACCATGGCCCGGGCGTTTCACAGTTAGGAGTTCCCTGAAAAACGTTCCAATAGCAGAGGCGATCCAAAAGTGGCCATTATTTCAGGCTTTCTTCTACTCTGGTTACTCTGGATTGCTCTTTTTATTAATTTCTCGTGCTAGAGCAATACCAGTTAGGGGTCATCTCTTATGATCTCACATTCATCTTCCTTTCGTCTTACATACTAAATTTTCCTTTTTCTTTGTCTATTGTCGTACGCCTAAGTTTCTACCGGAATACTAGGCGATTAGGCGGCAGATCCACCTTCATTAACAACCTATTCCGGGCTGCAATAGCCTACTTGCAGACATATTCTAGGTTTGGTATTTCCTCTTCCAATTTTCTCATATTCTCCTTCACAAGGCCCACCAAATTCTCGCATATACCATTACTCCATGGACTCTCCTCAGATGTACTACTCATTTTAAAATGGTAGCTACAATTTAAACAAAGATACATGGGATGTGGAAAACTTATCTAAGTCTTTTGAGTATTAAAATCACTAATCCATGTTAATCTTATGTAAATAAACTTTAAATCCTCCCATTTTAATCTCTTATTGAAACAGAGAAATGATGAAGAAAGTCAACATTTTCTTTACTTTGTTACTTTTAAACACTGCGAAATGAGCCATTGAAATTCTACGTCATAAACATTTGGCTTTGGGGGAAGCCGACCACTGGTTTTGTTGGTGTTCTTTTATACCTTATACACTACCTTACCAGGCTGTTACACAAGCTCTTTAACTCCTCCATCTATCTCCCTTTATTATCCTCTCACTCAGACACATTCATCTTATGATAGCGCGTTTTTATCATCTTCATGAATTTCACAACTCCATGCACCAAATTGTAAATGTAATCTCCACGTCAATTTGATTTTTTCTGTCTTTATTGAGGTTCCCAGAAATATACAATTTCCCATTTATGTCTGGCATGATCATACCCACATTTCAACTCAAAGAATACCACTCGAATCAGAGAAAGAATAGATGTCCAAAGTAAAAAATACTAACATCAATATCTGTCCTTATGGCGTGGGTGTCATATTTCGATAGCGTAGTTGGTTATCTAAATCCCCATAAATAACCTTTTTTTTTCATGTCAAATAATCGTAGATCTATCATTACTTTCATTTTTTCCATGGTCCTATTTCTCGCTATTAACCGATGGAATTTTCTCCTCTACAACTTATCCTAACCCAAAATTTAATTACCCCTAACTCTAGCATAGGTATCTTTAACAGCTTAAAAAGCCTCATACTTATTCCAAATACATAATGCCGCTTTTATTCGTTTCTGTTTTCCTGCATTCATGCTCTTAATGTCTGTCCTTCTCACTGGATCTGACTAAAAACTTTGCCTAGCCATTTCTCTACACAAATGGTTGCTGACGCACCCAGTTCCAAAATCCCCTTTGACTTTTCCGACAAGTCGCCTCTCCTCTTTCCCCCAGTATACCCTTCCTCCAATCTTCTTCCTCACAAATATTCCTCCTGCATGAGTCTTGTCATCTTAACAAAGGTAATACTGCTTCACTGTTCCCACGAAGCCGCACTAACTGTTTTTCCTTTATTTCCGTTCCATCCCTGACGCTAATTAACAACAGACAACCTTTTCATTTCTTCTCCTACACTCACTCCAGCCTTCTCACAATCCTCATAAATCCCCTTAAGAACCGCTGTATGTAATGCTTGCAATGTTCTCCCTTTCTTCCTCTGAGGAATGTTAGAACAAAAAATCTAAATCTATTGAAACCTATCACTCCCAAATTTCCCCATATACTCCTTTCAGGTCCCACGACAACGTTACCGCCTTTTTCCTTTTCAGTTGTTCAATAGCAGCTGTTGTCTAATCACCTTAAATGCCTCTCCTCTCAAACTTAATTTAACTTCTAACGTGTTAACCTTGCAATTTCCATTCCACATACAGCTTCCCATGCTTTACCACCTATCTAACGCATACGGTCAAAACTCTCATCAATCCATCTCTCCCCCGAATCTTGGGCAACTATTGTACTCATCCTCATGCTGCTGCTCTCTCTCTACTTCTCTTCCTTCATCCTCTGAACCTCTCATTCCTATTTATTAAGGAGTGTTAATGTTTAAACTGACTTTAAATTAGTTAGGGATGGTAAAAAACAACAAACCTTAAAATAAGAAAATATGATTTACCTTATGTAAATTGATGTCGAGGTTAAAATATTGATGAAAGAATAATTTTAAGTGAGAGACAAAAAAAACAAAAACAAAGAGGATGAATAATTCTGTTAATAAGTTAATGATGTTAGTTGATTTCTTTTTCTTTGAGTTTATAAAACACATGCACAGATAGGGATACACACTTAAAAGCTAAATGTTATCATCAATATACATTTCCCATCTCTTCTCTTTATACCATCGAACAACGAATCAATGACATTGAAGAATGAATGAATGGACACGAAATAACATCTTCTTTATAATAAGCACTGTATCTGATAATCAAGTTTCTTCTTATATTTACAAAATTAAGTTCATCTAGAGACTAAGAAAATTTAAACATTATACACTTTGCCTCACACACTGAAATAAAAGAACTGCTTTAAATACCTATTCATGATGTAAACAGAGACCCGCACATATCAGGGTTAGTCACTAACCTTGGCCGTTGAATTACCAAATTACCATCAGTGGTTCTTAATCTTTTTTGACCTATTTTTAACCAAGAAATATCGACTAAAAAAAATATATCTATAATTACACCGTATAATACTATTATAATTATACGTCTAAATTTCTTCAATAAAAGCCCTATTTAAGGAATATTTTCATAGGTACAGAGAATATATTGCCCATTATTGTAGTTAATGTAATTTATGGAATAAATTGATAAATCAGCTGAGATTTGGTGAACAGTATATTCTGTTGACTGTGATGTCTTGAATGCTTTGACAGTCATTAAATTGTTGGGAATAATTTTATGGAATCCTTATACGTACCTTTTAAGGTTAGAGCAGTCTCAAATCTAGATTGCAATTGGTCATCAACTTTTAATATGTCATCCGATGAAATGTAAAAGAATTTAATTTCATCAAAATAATTTTCAGAAAATTTGAAAAATTCTATGGTGTTATAAATGGTGATTTCATAATCCTTTAAAATCTCTCCTTAGCTCACACTCTTTTAACCAAACTATGACGAAATATTCAGGCGGAGATATCAATTGGAGACGTGATGATATATTAATAACATTCTTATATATTATTATTAATTACTAAATAAATTACCATATCGGTAGAGCTGACTTGAGTATGCTTGTAAGCTAGAGACTGGAATGATAAAGATTATTTATTATTTATATCACTATATAATTTATAAATAGTACTGGGTAACTGGGTACGAGCCGGAAAAACGCACGCCCAGACTAATTTGGATAAAGAAGCGGTTTGTTGAGAGATTCGGAAGGGTTTTGGAACACGCGACCTCAGAGGTCTATAATATCCGATAGCAAATATATGGAGTCCAGTATGTATTATGGTATGTCGGACACGCATTAGTTTATTTAACAGTTTTCACATTCTCACTAATACTACTAGCCACTATCAAGCTACATAAGCGTTATCACTCATGGTGTAGTATGGATAAGTTTATACGGAGCGAAGAAGTACCTAGGATCCTTTTTTTGTTAATAAGCGCGCGCTATACGTAATTCAATATACTTTTGTATTCGGTTATTACCTGGTATCAAGCTACAGCGGAAGAAAGAAATAAAACTTTCAACATATATTTTAAGTAGAGTAGAAGCGTGTATAAAATAATATGGTCGTGATTACCTCCAAGTCAAACTTTATATTAGAGTTTACAGGATTTTACAATTAAGCGGACATAATCTAAGGGAGTATATGAATCTAGAATATCCCTCGTATAGCAAATGAGTAAAGCACAGAGGTGAGGAGGACTTGAAATTCATTAATTACTATGCACAATGAGGATTACACCTAGTATACCCAGCAATATATGCCATCTCCAATAAGGACCGAAACATAGAGAGAGAAAATACATGTCTGAATAATTTACTGAAGTATTAAATTACGCACCATCTAACTGGAGTCCATACAGCACTCAAAAAACACAACAGAAGAGGGAGAATATATTAAGAGGGAATAAAGAACAGAAAGAAAAAGTGTGACAAAAGACAGATCCATCATGTAGTGAGGAGAAAAAAAATTAAATAAAAAAACATAAAACTATGTATTGTATACACGCAATGAGGTTTCACACGTGTTCCTGGAAGGTATCGAGCTTATACATTTCGAAAAACTAAGACAGATATATTCTCTCATGACAATGTGACATCAAATTAACACATTATCTTAAACTAAAACCAATTCCACGTCACTCTAAAATGTGCTTTACTTATTCTTAATCTTTTGTCGGCGTCTTCCTCTGGGAGCATCTTGGATATTTCGCTGAACAGAATATTAACCAACTGTAACCAGATATTGAGTCTAATTCACTCTTAAAGTCTATGCATCAATTCCAGGGATTATTAATATAAAGTAATCTGCCCACTTAGTCTTTATTAATTCGTATGACTTAATTATTAATTAATATATGATCTTTCTTTCCTTAATTCTACCGCCACTAGGATGTTTCTCAGCCGAGAGGTGCGGTTAACTACCCACTGCAATAGAAAAAATAAGAACTATTTCAAACACATAGGTACCAGAGCAGACGGTTATCTAAGTTCTGCTTACGTCCTTAAGGAAAACTTTGGTTAAGTGCTGTGGGGTCTAATTGTCTGACGTGTGGATCGTAAACATGGAAGCTCGTGCATGTGTGCTGAATGCGAGTCAGCTGTGTGGTGACTTCATCTTTTTTGATGATATCAGATTCTCAAGACTGAAGAGATGCTTAAATTTGCTGGAAATGATAGAAGAATGCTAAGAAGGCACACAGTTCGTGGACCAACCTATTAAATATTGACCTCGTCATCATTATTAACTGTAAACACCAAAGTTATTATAAAGAAAAAAAAACAAAAAAAAAAAAAACATTGGGATCCTAGCTTCCCGAAATAACCACGGTATTGAGAATTTGTTACAACATGAGAGTTTGAAATATTTTTGTGGTGTCTAAATACTTTTTAAGCCAGCTGTTAATTTTGCACAAAATAAAATGAAGGATGACAAAACACTTGAAGTGTGAATCCTTCCTAACAATCTTAATCTTGTTTATTTATCAATAATTCACACTTTAAGAATAGTATTATACAGAACTACTCAAAATATTCAAAGTTTCTTAAAGAATTTTTAGCTCTATCTGCTGTGGCGCTGAATAATCTCGATTTGGTTTCAACGCAGAGGCCTCTTTGGTGGGACAAGTGCGCCGTGACTGTGTTGAATGCCTCCAAATGCGACTTACGAACAGTCAAGCCAAAAGATACGGTTATGGCGCGGAACATAGCACCACGGATTTTTTTGTTTAAAGAAGAAGACCCCGAGACATGTACTAACACAGCGCTAAAGTTCAATTATACTTATATGCAAAGGTGCGGAAGTGAACGAGAAGACCAGACCATGCAGTAAGAAGTAAATGAAGAGTGGTTCGAAGCCGTTGACTCAGTGACTTAACTGTGTGCACACCACGTAATCTCCTCTACATCAACAGCTGAAAAGCTGCTAACTCTATAACACCTATCTAAGCATCACTTGTTCAATCTTGGTTTACATCAAGAAATATATCGGTGAATTTTATATTGTAGATCTACTCACGTTAAAATAAATAAACCACATCTGGATTTTCCCCAACCAAACGACATTAGAGTGAAAACAAAAAACACTGACCAAGGGTTAATTCGT
>JABUQX010116998.1:0-25000 GCA_015478945.1 Trachelipus rathkii
AGCTTTTTACTACTATTGTTGTTGAAGACTTGTTGCTATTTAAAATTATTGTTGTGCACAACAGAACAATTGCTCTGAAAAGGATTGTTCCATTTTTTTAATAATAATTTATATCCTTATTACATGTGAGTTTGGGCCGCTTTCAAGAAGAAACCGAAGAAAAGGTTAAGAAAAGCGGATGTAAAAGAAGTGAGAACCGAAGACAAGCGGTTAAGAAATATTTCCCGGTCTTTTATGCAACCGTCGTGTATCATCAAATGTAAAGCATGTTTACTGAAGGAAAGTCTTTACAACAACTAACTCGAAGGGAAGAGAGAAGCAACTAGACTTTCCCCATAGAAAGCACAACTTTTTAAATTCGATCAATACAAGATTGTGCAGGGTAAGATATTGTTCGTCTCAACATTCTTCTTATATTTATGATTATTTATTATTGCTCATTCATAATCATTAAATACATTAATTAACAATATTGCCTGGTATTTGTTTGCAGTGTTGTTATTTCGCTGGGCATCGATTAATCATCGCAACAATCACTATCTAATTACGACAACTGTTAACCGTCCCCTCTGATTTAAAACTAATTAACTATTCTATTGTATACCATGTTTAGTAAAATTTCTTCTCTTTCCTCTTCCTCTTTCTACTGTACTATCGCTCTTCATAAGACTTAAATGGGATCGGCTTTTAAATCGGAGAGACCTTTAGATGAAAATTCATTATTCCAGATATGCAAAGATAGTTCTTAGCAATAAATTAATTAGAAAAGTTGATGTTGTATTTTCATCTTTTTTTTTTTCTCGTCTCTCTGCGATTGACGTGCGTACGTCCTTGTTTTTTGGGTTTGTGTATCCCAATCGGAATTTAAGAAGATTGTCAGGTTTAAATTTAAAGTTACTTTTTGTAGTCTATAAGATCCATTTTCTAAAAAATAATAATAATAAATGGCTGAAATTTAAATCAGAATGGCTTGTAGAAATTTCGCAGGTTAAACCTAGCGAAAATCTTTCCGCAGAAAAAATTGCCGAAACTATTGATAAGTGTAAATTAGAAACGAGAGAGTTTATTCTCAAACGCGCTTCTTGTAAGCGAAAAATAACAAATGCTCTTAAAACTATTCAGCATTTAAGTAACACGCAAATAGATGGGCAATTTGAGTATCAAAATGATATTAGAATTAAAATCAGTAGAGTAGAAAATTTAGCAAAAATTAATGAACAACATATTCATAATAATGCTTCAAATGAAAATGCTTTGCCATTAAAACGTGAACCTAACCCTCCTGCATTGAAATGCATGATTTTTCACGGCAATGAGGATAGGGACAAATTTAATTCATTTCTTTCACAGTTCGATAATTTAATAGGATGTAAGTCTTCACTGACTGATAAGGCTAAATTGTCATATCTTAAATCATATTTGCAAGATTATGCTTTTCAAGTCATTCAGCATTTAAGTAATACCAATGAAAATTATGCCATAGCTTTAAACTTGCTAAAAAAGGAGTTTTTAGATATACCTTATATAGTAGATGAAATTATAACTAAAATCACTCGTGCTCCCAATATTGATGAATATCAGTATGAGAAAGCACGCACATGGTTAAATGACGTCAGAGCTATGACATACGATTTACAAAATTTCAACTTAGATTTTTTCATTCCCGAAACTCCGGGTTGCGTATTATTAAGTAATATAGTTTTCAGCAAACTTCCTGTTTCATTAAAACGAGAACTCGTTAATAAATGTAGTTCGATGTACCCATCTATTAATCACATTTTTGACTATTCATTTGAAATATTAAAAATATTTTCTAGAACAAAATTTCAGAAACCTTCTCTTTTTGCTAATAAAACTTATTTTAATAACCAAAATAAAAATACAAATAGCGTAAAAGCTAAATCCCAAAATAAAACTAATGCTAATTTTAGTAGTAATGGGGAAGAGGTTGTAGCTGAAAACCGGGTTAATTTGAGTACTAAAAAGATTTGCAAATTTTGTCAAGAAGAACATTCTATGTTTAAGTGTAATAATTATGCAACCAATAAAGAGCGAGTTGCTCAATGTAAGAGTCTGGGCTTATGTTACAGATGTAGTAGCGATAAACACCTTGCTTCCTCGTGTTATGGTCTTCAAAATAAATTACGTTATCCTTGTTTCATTTGTAATTCTCACTCTCATATTTCAGCTTTATGTAGTAAATCTCTTCTAGCAGATTGTGAGACAAAAGGTGGAGCCGGAGCTGGAGAAACATCAAATCAGAAGATACAGGGAAAACTTGTAAGTAATATTGCTATAAATATTGGGGAGGCTGCTTTGCAGCAAAATTTGCTACCTACAATGTCTTTAAAACTTAAAAATAAAAATAAAAATGCTATTTTACATTGTGTCACAGATTTAGGATCACAATGTAGTTTTTTAAAGCCTAGTGTTTTGCGGAAACTGCAAATTGATGAAAACAGTGTAAAAGATAGCACTAATGAAATAAAAACATTTTTAGGGTCACATCATAAAATATTAAAAAGGGTCTACATAGACACCCATATAGAAGATAAAATTTTAAAGCTTCCTTTTTTCATTGATGACGTAGATCTTAACTTTTCAGTGGAAGGTTTGGATCAGGCTGTTCATGACATGAAAATGAGTAAGTATAAATTATCTAATAAATTTCTCACAAACGTACGAAATGACAAATTTGAAAATATCGAAGGATTAATAGGGGTCGATATTTTACAGCATTATAGCAAGTTTACTTTTACCCAATGCATGAAAGGTACAGCTATCGAGGTAAGTGATGGTTTGATTCCCTTAGGGGATATCAGAAATTTCATAAATGAAGATCAGTCAAATATGCCTGATCATGAAACTGCATCTCAGGAAGAGTCGCCTGTGTCATGACTAGGTTATGATATAATCGATTCTTCTATACAAAATATCGAAACTCCAACTGTGACATCAAAAAATAAAATAAATTGTTCTAAGTTAGTACATGACATTATAAATCCTATTATTTCTTATTTCAATCCTCTGAATTTTGTAAAAAATAATCCAGACTTAGATTTAGGTTTGGAAAATTTGTATAGTTTAGAATCTATAGGTATTGTTGATAGTAATGATATCAGCGATATCGATAAAAAACTCATACACGAGTTTGAAAAGGGAATAGAGCTGCGTGATGATAGTCATTATTATGTAGAGTTACCTTGGTACAAGGACAAAATTAACAAAGTACCTTCCAACTACCACGTAGCCATTTCCGCAGTAAAGCGAGTGTATAAAAATTTAAAAGATCGTGATTTAATCGATCGATATTCTGAAGTATTCACACAACAATTAAATGAAGGTATAATCGAAAAAATAAATGTTGCTTCCTGACCAACTAAAAAATTATGTCTGGATACCACACAGACCAATAATAAAGGAAGTGCAACAGGTAACTACTAAGGTCAGACCGGTATTTAATTGTAGCCTCAAAACAGACGCAAATCCATCTCTGAATGAAGCTGCTTTTCCGGGCATTGATCTTATGAGTTCTTTATTTAAAATATTATGTAATTTTAGATGTAACAAATATGTTATCGTTTCAGATGTAAAATCTGCATTCCTTCAGATCAGATTAAAATTAGAAGAAGACAAGAATCGATTGGCATTCCTATGGTATGATAAAAATCAAGAATTAATCACATATCGATATGCCACGATTATTTTTGGTATGGCTTCTTCTCCATTCATCTTGAATTACGTCATCAAATATCACACAGATAAGTATACTAATGATCTTTGTTCTCATGTTTTAAAAAATTTTCTTTATGTAGACAATCTCATTTATAGTCATTCAGATGAAACCATTCTTGAAACCCTTTACAGAGAATCGGTTGAAAGGATGGAAGAGGGTGGATTCTATTTACGTTCCTGGAATACGAATCATAAAAGGCTCAAAGACCTCATGATAGAAGACGACCGTGCTGAGATGCATGGTTGTGAAAATGAAAGAATTTTGGGATATCTATATAATATGGAAGCGGATACAATGGCTCTTGATGATTTCAACATTGCAGGTAGTATCGAAACTAAACGTGAGTTATTGTCCCAAATATCCAAGGTTTTTGATCCCCTGTCATTATTTTTGCCTGTAACTATAAAGGGTAGGCTTCTGATGAGACAAACTTGGCAGGTTCAGACTCAATGGGATGAGAAAGTAAGTTCCGATATTTCTGCACAATATCGAAAATTGAGTAACGATTTGATCTTGCTTAAAAATCTTTCATTTAATCGATTTGTTTTCGATTATAATAACAATGCTACTTTAAATATATTTTGTGATGCTTCAGCATCTGCTTATAGCTTTGAAATGTATATTGCTCTGAATGGTAAATCAATATATATTATTATCGAAACGCAAGTTGCTGCCTTTAAAAATACTAGAACTTTGCCTACTCTTGAGTTATTAGCAGTATATTTGGCATTTAAATGTCTTCCTCAAATACTTTCTACTTTCAATTATAACTTTAAAGAAATAAACATATTTGTCGATGCTCAAATAATATTAGCTTGGCTTCTATCTCCTAAAATTAAAACTAAACAAATTTTTATAAGAAATAGGTTGAGCGATATTAAAAATAAAAAATCGGAAATATTAAAGGAATTTAGTTCAACGATTAATTTCCTCTATGTAGAGACCACACAAAATCCGGCAGATTTAGTAACTAGGGGAATTTCCTTTAAGGAATTTTCCAATAAATTTCAAATATGGGAAAAGGGACCATCTTGGCTTTCATTAGATAAAAACCAATGGCCCAAGCATGAATTAAAATGTTTATCAGAAGAAAGTAAAATGCTAACCGATACACATATCGTAACCAATATCGTATTAAAAAATGATTCTGTAGAACATATTTTGGATATTAATAAATTTTCAAGTTTGCATAAGTTACATAGAGTAACAGCATACGTGTTCCAATTCATTTTCAAAACTAAAAAGCAAAATAAAGATTTCCATCTTAGAAGTAAAGAATATTGGTTAAAAATAATGCAAAATATCGATTTTGAAAAAGAAATAGCATTCTTAAAATCACCTTCTGATAAAGTACCAGAATTGGTTAAAAGATTAAATTTATTTTTAGATGACAATGGTTTTTTAAGAACCAGAGGTAGAATAGCTAAAACTAATTACTATGATTATAATATTATTAATCCTATTTTGCTTAGTAAAAAACACCATCTCACAAAGCTCATTGTTTCTGATTGTCATCTTGCATGCAAACATTTGGGACTTCAAACTACATTAAATATGGTACGTTTGAAAGGGTTTTGGATCACTAAAGCACGTCAAACAGTCAAAAACATCATTGAGTCGTGTCTTATTTGCAAAAAATATAATTCTTTTACTTTCAATTATCCTAAATTTACAAATTACACACAAGCTCAAATGGATTTTTTCAGACCATTTAAGCATACTGGAGTTGATTTCACCTCTCATTTTTGGATAAAAGATGGCTCTGTAGAAAAGAAAATGTATATATTAATTTATACTTGTTTGAATATACGTGCAGTTCATTTAGACCTATTACCTGATATGTCCACTCAATCATTTTTATCATCTTTCATGCGTTTCACAAACATTTATGGAATTGTAGATTTTCTGTATTCAGACAATGCCCGAACTTTTGCTCTCGGTGGTAATGCTATAGAAAATTCTTTAATTTCAGATGAATTTCAGGAGCATATGAGAATCAACAACATTAAACATGTAAGACTGCCTCTGTACGCACCGTGGATGGGTTCTGCATGGGAGAGAATGCTTCGTATCCTGAAGAATTGCATCTACAAAACAGTAGGTCGTTCTAAATTAAAATATTTTGATATGATTTCTTTACTTTCCAGCATTCAAAATTCAATAAACAACAGGCCTCTGACCTATGTGGAGTCCTCTCTGGATCTAGTACCTCTGACTCCAAACTCATTTTTGAAACTACATGGAAGTGCTTCACTAACAGTGAAAACAGATGAGGATCCGGATGACCCTTTGTGGGAAGGAGAACCTGCTTCACATAAACAGCTAAATGATCATTTGCTATTTCTGCAACAAAAATTTGAACACTTTCGCACCATTTGGTATGAAACATATCTTTTAAGTTTACGTGAGTATAGTTATGATTTATATCAAAACGATTGGGTTAACCGCATTAAGGTGGGTGATGTGGTATTAATAAAAAGCGCCACCAAAACTCGCCCATATTGGCAGTTGGGTAGAGTTATAAAGCTAATACATGGTGCAGACAACTGTGTACGCACCGTGATGCTAAAAAAGGGTGATGGCAATATAGCTCATTACCCAATCAATATATTGTATCCAACAGAAGTGTCTGTAACACATAATGGTGACAAAACTAATAAACCCATAGAATTAAATAATACATCGGATAAGGATGAGGGTGTGAGGAAAGTTCCTCAAAGACAAGCGGCTATTACCGCTCGTAAGAAAACCAAAGATATTTTTAGTTTGTTTGATTAATATTATTTTATTGACAATCTCTTGGGTGTTTTGGCGGCTGCGACCTTCCTTTTTCATAAAGCAATGTCGCAGCCCCGCGCCCGGAATGTTTAAAATTAGAATTTAAGAAATACACTTATCATCTAATAACTATAAATATTTCATTTTCTTCATTCATTATTAATTCAATTCATTAATATAAGAGACGTGGCAATATCAGCCCGCTGAAAAGTCAACCACACTAAAAAATGTTTACTTCAAAAGGGCGATTATTGTCAGAATACAAGCTTTTTTGCTATGCTGGTTGAAGACTTTGTTGCTATTGAAAATTTATTGTTGGTGCAGCAACAGAACAATTGTTCTGAAAAGGATTGGTTTCAATTTTATTTAATAATAATTTATATCTTCAAACTGATTTTGGACCGCTTTCAAGCTTTCAAGAAGAAACCGAAGAAAAGCGGATTTAAAAGAAGTGAGAACCGAAGACAAACGGTTAAGAAATATATCCCGGTCTTTTATGCAACCTCGTTTCCATCAAACTAAGGCATGTGATTAAGGACGTGTTTACAAAACTAACTAGAAGGAAGGAGATGCAACTACGACTTTCCCCCCATAGAAAAGCAACAACTTTTCTAAATTTCAATCAATACAGATTGTGCAGGGTAAGATATTGTTCGTCTCAACATTCTTTCATTATAATTTATCATTATTTATTCATTGCTCATTCATAATCATTAAATACATTAATTAACAATATTCCTGTATTTGTTGCAGGCGTTGTATTCCTGGGCAATGGATTAATCATAGCAACAATCACTATCTATTACGACAACGTTAGCCGCCTCATGATTTAAAACTATAACTATTTATTTGTATATATATGTTAAATAAAATTTCTTCTCCTTTCCTCTCCTCTTCTACTGTACTTCGCTCTTTAATAAACTTAAACTGGGATCGGGCTTTTAATCGAGAGATCTTAGATGAAATTCATTATTCAGATATCAAAATAGTTTTACAATACTATATTTACTCTGTATATATCTTAATATATTGCATATGAATATATATAATCTTTCCATTTTGTTTATTTTTTAAGTATTATTATTTATTATTATATTATTATTATTATATTATTAGTTATTAATTGATTATTATTATTGATTTTATTATTATTATTATTAATTATTATTATTATTATTATTATTAATTATTATTATTATTATTATTATTATTATTAATTATTATTATTATTCTTATAGTATTAGTATTATTATTAATTATTATTATTATTTATTATTTTGCCCCTCCTTGAAAAGTAACCCTGCCGTGAGTGGTGATATGCGTATATATAGTATATAGTATGTATATATATATATATATATATATATATTATATATTTATATTCAATTTTTATACACAGTTTTAAATTCAATATTTATATATCAATTTATATTCAAAACTATAGACTGTCTAAACATTTTAATAACGTACAGAGGTCATGAATTTTGGTCAAAATAATGAAAAAATTCAATGCCAATTTTGATATACCAGTATATATATGGTTTTTATGAAAATCTGTTTTTATTAAAATCAATTGCAAATATAATAATAATTATAATCTAATTATGCTTATATTATTAATTTCAAAAAATTCTAAAAAAAAAAAAATTAAGGGTAATCCTTCGATTTCTTTTACTCTCTTTTACCCCATTCTCGGTTGAGGGGATGAAAAATTATATTTAATATATATACAAAACCATAAACAATTCAGCCGATATGTAAATATGCACATGGTTTAAGTTAGGTTTGGTTAGGTAATGGTTAGGTTCCTGTAAGACTTGGTTGGGTTAGGTTAGGTTAGGTTAGGTTGTTTTAGGTTGTTAGGTTAGGTTAGGTTAGATTAGGTTAGGTTAGGTTAGGTTAGGTTAGGTTAGGTTAGGTTAGGTAGGTTAAGTTAAGTTATGTTAGGCTAGGCAAAGGTTAGATTGTTAGATTTGGTTAGGTTAAGTTAGGTATAAAAGTTAAGTTCGGTAGATTTAAAATTGTGACTGTCAAGTAATTTCACCAACCTTTGCTTCATACAATTTTTTACAAAAAATAAAATAAAAATAAAATAAAAAATTAAAAAGAAACTTTTAACATTTCTTCACAAACTATTTTTTGACACTACACCCAAGTGCTTATACATGATATATGCTTAAATATACGCACATATGTGTGAACGTATAAATATGCTTATCAGGGAAGTAAAGGAGTAGAATGTGTATCTTGAAAATTGATGGCGAAGGTTGGTTAGAATCTCTCAGAGTCAAAGATTCTTTGGCGTTTGATGAGTGAAATGATAATATTTGCTTATTGTTTAGTCGTAGCCGTGGGTGGTAGGAAGATTAATGTCTGTTGATGGTGATTAGAGTAACGAACTTATCTGGTTGAGGAGGTTGTGCTTCCGCTGGTGATGGTCCATGTTAATAATTATTGGATGTAGCTTTGAGTGTTTCTGTAAGTAATGGGCCTTGATTAATATTTAACTAATATATAATATAATAAGTTAAAATTTATTAATTTCGGTAACAAATTCTTTATTATTATTATTATTATTATTATTATTATTATTATTATTATTATTATTATTATTATTATTTTAGTTATTATTATTATTAGTTTATTATTATTATTATTATATATTATTATTATTATTCACAGATTGAAGATTACTTAGGTTTGTGGCTGTTAATAAATGTTAATAACAAAGAACCAATATTGGAAGGCTGATTAAAACAATAATACTTTTAGTTAAATATTTTTGTCTTTGATAAAGTATTTGGATAGACACAAGCTGTATATCATACGTTCGGGTGATCATCATGTACAACAGCTCTTAAAACTGTGGTCCTGGAAACCCAGGGGGTTCGCGAAGGCTTGAAGAAATGTTAAGATCTTTTGCAATTAAAATGACAAAACGAATGCATGATAGAAAGCATGAAAGAATCGGAAACATTGCTGGTTTATCGATGTTATTTTTTTGGTTTTGATAATTCACATGAATTAATTTATTTCCATTCTCCCCCCAAAATATAAGAGATAACTTCACAAGAACCTTTCTAAAATAAACATTTGATGGCACTTATAGGGGTTTTAAATTATGGATTTAAAACTTGGGTGTATGGGCGGGATAACAAGAAAATTTTAAAGGTGGTCCTTAGGGGGATAATATTTAATAGTGGTCCGTGGGTAAGCAAAGGTTAAGAACAACTAGCACAGAGTAAAGAGAAAAGGGACGGACCACTCTTCACTATTATTTCTATCTGAAGTTTTGAGCGTCATAAGGTTACACTTATACAAAAGAATATGGGCAGCTCGCTGGATGTGACCCATTCCAGGGAAGTGTTAAAAATCACAATATATAGTTAGTATATATATATATATATAGAATGGAGAGATTTATATATATATTAATAAATATGTTATAGTATATGTACTAGTATATATATATTAGTATATATATTAGTATATATATATATATATAATATATATATAGTATTTCTCTATAGAAAAAAATTAATTTGAAAAAGAAAAAATTTATAAAATTTTCATCAGTAAATTTCCTTTTTGTAACTTTTGAATTTCGGCTAAATGACGTCTTTTTAGATAGCAGATTTATTAAAGGATACGGTGTTGTTAAAAGAGGACAGATTTCTTCTTGTAGGAGAAGAGTAACGGATGTTTTCCAGTTATAGTAGGTACAAGACAGGGAGAGAGTGTTTTTCAATTGACAAATAAGATTGTCGAATAAGGAACAAGCGAATTGCGTCTAGAAATAGGGATTGGGATACTGGAAATTGACCTGGGATTGAGAACCAAGATTAGACTCTGAACATAGAACATAGATTAAGAAAAGATAATTAATAAAGATAAAGAAAAGCGATTGGAAGTTTCATTTTCGATTTGAGTAAGATGTAGACAAATGGGAAGCACGATTTGAGATAAAGGAAAACCATTTTTGTTCAACTCGGATCAGCAGAGTGAAGAAAGAAACAAAAAAACAAACGAAGATATTGCTGCCATTGCAGCAGGACTGGTCAGGCTGGTTTGAAGAGGCCTCCGAGGTCAAGATAGTTATCTCGAGAATTTATCTTTATTTAGGAAAGTGAGCGGACATTTAGTCTTTTACTTAATAATTAAAATTTCTAACAAATAGAATATAATATGGAGTATAATAATAAAATACTGGATTCTTTCATACAAATATTTATATTGTATGTGGCTTAAAAGACGGCCATTTTGAGATCTTACGAGTTATATCACTAGTACGTGAGATATAGTAATTAGAAGTTTGATAGACATGTGTAAGCCAGATTATATGAAGGTGTGGTTTGGTACACATAAGACGCGTTGTGTGCTACGTGCTGAAGTAGCTGATAGCCGTGATTTGAGTCGCGTGAGCGTTATTTGTGCTTAGGCTTCATAATAGTTTTTCAGAGTGGGGCACTTTAATTGTGTATCTTATTTTACTCTTATCCTTCTTCTCTTTACTTATACATCAAGATTTGATGGAGATAGTGGACGTGAATGAGCATCTCCGGAAAAGCAACGCATGTCAGACAGATAACACTATTAGATACAAAGTCCGAAAAGAAAGCCCAGCCTTACCGCCCCTCAGAACCATAATTGATGAGGAAGAATCGTTGCGCAGTCTAGCAAAAGAGTCCACACACTAATCTAACATCTAGGGAACTATAGCGAGTAAGGACTCACCATAGGTCAGATATCGTTAAATGATATAAAGGTTCCATCACCTTTATAGGCCAGTGATGGGCCCTACAAAACTACTATCACTCTCCTCAGAATCCCCACCATTAAGCACATCCTGATTATATATATATTAATATTATATATTACTATAATATATATATATATATATAGTGATAAGTACATAACCTTTCTTCTAGCGCCTCTAACCTAAAACTTAAATTTATTACCTTCCTTTCTAAAACATTCAGTTTATACCTAGTTCACAAATTACCACTTATCTTTCGGTCTCACCCTAGCGGTCGGTTACAAAAACACTGCACACATTAATAAATATCATCAGCTTAACCATTCCAGACTTACTATATACATGATCTTTCCACTATATTACAAATAACCAATCTCAATATACTTATCAATTTATATTATTCTATATATTTATTTATAACCACTCTCTTCACACCAATTATATATGAATCAATCTACTCTAATTAAGTTATACATTCATCTCCTCATTTTATCAATTCTTACTACGCACCTTATATAAGTACATGCATCCTATTGATTGAGTCCTAATATATTATGAACCATTATTAGAACTTTAGATCTATATCACTTCTTATTATCCAGACCATGTGCTCTACTATATCTATTATAAATATAACGTAACAATCTTACCCACGCAAGTGTAAGACACATAAGGAGAGGAAGCGCTACACTCTTTAGACTGTAGTCCTTACACATTAAAAGAGTACGAGCGACTTTGTGAGATGTGAGCAATTTCCATAGTTTACTATAAAACTATTTCTGTGATTAACTCCACCATTCTCACTAAACACATACTCATGTCTATTACACAACGTTTACTGACCTATCTTCGAGGAATTCACAACAATTTCATCATAACCCTATCATAATCTTTATATTCCCCTTATGACTACTATGATATCACTATACGCTTGCTACACATCTACTAGCATTTATTAATCTTCTATCAATTTGAAGAAGTATTCAGTCTCTTCAAATCACACAACCATGCATACAATTTAGCGGTTACATCGCACTTAATAATACGTATTTTATCTTTTAAAAATCCACTACACTTTACATATCACATCTAGAATACAAAATTAATTCTCTAAAATAATTCACTATCACATAACTATCTTTATCATAGATTCGTCTTATATCAGCTAGCACACATTTCTATGTTTTATCCTGAGTACATCATGTAACTCACGAGTTTTACGTATAACGGTGCACGGGCTGACCACACTTAATTCATTCACATAATAAATCTCATTACATGACTATATAAATCAATTTCTGTACCATACTACTACCACCTCTAGAATTCTTATCATAACCTACCATCCAATATATCATAATTGAAATATACAAGGAGACTAACACTAACCAACTATTGTATATGCCAGAGCTATTATTTAAACGCTACTAAAACGCAATCCCATTGACACGCATTTTAATTCTTACACACATACGCTTCACTATCGTCATACATACTTTATATGATTATCCATTCAGAATTTAAGCCAACCTAACACCTATAAAACACTATATATATAACTAACACCTATAATATATGTTCAATAAATCTTCCTTATTAACATCTAACTTCAAATTATTCGACCTTAGTATGCAAATCCATAAAAACCTAAAGTACCAATTATGCATTTTTTGATAAAAGAAATATGAGGGTTCTTAAAAATAGATCTATAAGTCTCGATTGAATAATATATATAATTCATATATATTTTATAATTACGAATTCAATTTCTTAATGGAGGGTATTTCATTAATTAAGGAAGTTAGGTATCCCATATCTATTATATAGTAAAGTATTTTTCTACTATTAGTAATCTACTATATAATACCCTTATCTCCTTGGTAAGGTGATTTCATTGAGGTGGAGACTTAATCACTGAAAGTGAGGTTATTAACTCACTAGTACTGTCTATAATCATTATATTTGACCTGCAAATTTTACTGACTTCGTGATAGAAATTATCGTTGATATCACTTACAATGTGAGTGAGTAATATACGCGCTAGTTGTCAATATTTCTCCTTGATTAAATTAATGAACTATATCAATGAGGTGGATTAACGAACCCGTTAAACCAATAACTACAATTTATTATTGACTAGTATTGATAATCGTACAGAGAAATTAACGAAATATAGTATTAGCCTTATAAAAAAACCTATAAAAAGTTTTCTAATTTTAATTGAGAGATACTTTTACGTAGATTTTTAACAATTATTACTAGCTGTATAATAAACATATAGGAGAGTAATAATTAAAGTATAATAAATATTTATATATGGTTATCAAATAGGTATATACTACTCTTAATTTGGGTAATTTAAATTATACCATTTCAACAACATTAAAATATTAATATTATGTTGAGATTATATAGTAGATTATACCCGGAAAATATTTTGATTTTCTTGCAAGATCATTTATCTAGAAGATACAATTAATATTTCTTTAACTATGTCTATCGAGATTAACAACTATCATATATATTTAACATTTACCATTGAAATTAACCAAATAATGGTTAATGATTACTTCAGATAATAATATTTTTAATTATATCAGATTAATAAATATGTTAAACAAAAATCGGAATATATATATATATATTGGCGAGCACACATCATATATACATTTGAGAGAATTTAATCCATCATCAGCTTATTATGTTCCACCTCAAGGGATATAAAAAAAGAGTGCAACCGCTATTTCACTAGATTTTGTTATTCCAAGGTCAAAGAGATATTCTATACATCTATTACAATATGTCAAAGTTATATAACAAAATAACGGAGTTGAACATAATAAATTATAAACGTAGTCTTATATATTTATTTATTATTATTTGTTTATGATTTATTATAACTCACCTATATTATTTAGTTTGTATAATTTATTCTCACATAGTTAACATATAATAAGTCACTCAGGTAGAAAACTTTACCCGGTTTTTGCCTGAATTATTTATGTTCACACCGGGGCCTGAGGAGGCCCCGTCAGGTTTCCACTAATTAATATTAATTATATTATATATACATTACTTTATCTATATAATACTATATATTAGTTATATATATATATTATTATATATTTTATATAATATATTAATAATATTTTATATAATATAATTATTATATATATATATACTATAATTATATATATATACTTCAAAATATCTATATTCATATATATATATTATATATATATTATATCATGAAAAGGCATACGTATATATATATATAGCTTATATATATAATATTCATAGTTATTTGATTACACCATGATAGTATATATTTAATATATAATTTTATATACTAGATTTTATATTATATATACATAAAATAACGTATGTAATATAATAATTATATATATACTATAAGAAAGTACCACAGTTGAAAATAAATACAGTTCTTTTACAATTATTTCTGGAGGACTAGGGCAGTATGATATTTTACAAATTATCAATGCAGTAGTAAAGGGTATATAAATTAATAATTATATATATTAATATTATATATATATATATATAAATAATATATTAATAATAATATATATAATATATATTAATTAATATATATATTATATATTGATAATATTATATATATATATAATATATTAATATATATATATATTAATATATATTACTATATATAATAAATAATATATATATATAATTTAATATCATTTATAATATACTGTATATATATATATTAGTATTAAATCAACTATGTCCTCACTCACTAAATAATATTATACTCAAAATCACTTATTTTTGCTTTACTTCGTATACATTATCCTCAACAACTGTATATTGTATAATAAGATCATCAAGAAATAATAACTAAGTTCTCTTTATCTGAGGTAAATAATGGAGAGGTGGGTGCGAGGTAGTTGAGCGGAAGTTAATACTACAGATTTTGAAGACTAATATGTACAATTTACTTTCCGTTTGAGATTATTAAAACGTGAGTATTTATATTAAGCGTACGATTTGACAATATTCTACGTTTCAACGAACGCTCTTGAATCGTATATTCAGTTTTTTGAGAGAACAATAATTCGTCTATGATTGTGTGTCTGTGATAGATAACAAATAGTTGTACTATGTACTAATATCTATGTGTATTAAATATACGATTTTCTTACCTCCCTGTA
This sequence comes from Trachelipus rathkii, assembly GCA_015478945.1. Classification (NCBI taxonomy): domain Eukaryota; kingdom Metazoa; phylum Arthropoda; class Malacostraca; order Isopoda; family Trachelipodidae; genus Trachelipus; species Trachelipus rathkii. The sequence continues at coordinate 15,461 of JABUQX010116998.1, forward strand.
TTTATTTTCACAGAAATATAATCATGTGATCGGTAAGATCATGTATAGTAGCGACTATTTCTGAGACTATTGTAACATTTAGACGCACGTAAATTATATACACTTAATATACATAGTTATTATGAATTTCCACTAAGTAATAATTATACGATCTACACTTCTCGATTATGTAAGCTATACATAAACTATCATAAAAAATTTCCTTAGTAGTTAAACTAGTTAGTATGCCAAGAGGAGTTTTGTTAGTATCTAGACTTCACCTAACAGGTTCAACTTTTTACATGAAAATAACTAATAAAGAGATATTTCGCTACTTTTTGCTTTCACTTTCAAAATTTAGAAGAGACGGAGATAAATATTAGTGAATACACCGAAAAATATTTTGTACTTTGAATAATAGTTATTATCGTCAAAACGATCCATTATCAAGAAGAGAAAAATCTTATTAAGTATCGAGAGGAAAAAAAACAACCATAACTATTTGCAGCAATTAGTATGAATATTATAATAAGGCAATAAGTTAGCGCATTATAGACAAAAATGAAACGAGATCGGGTTAACTAATACTTAGTATAATTAAAATATATATCTAAACTTGTTACGTTTTAGTTTGAATCGATTTAAACCGAATAGATTAAATGTTTTTTTTTCTATATTTTTTAAAGTTAGCGGTGCAATTTAGTGATGGTATTTTAAGGATTCGAGTACTTTACGGGTCAAAAGAGCCAATTCCGGCAACTTACATGTCCAAATAATTGCGGTTCGATACTCTGTCAATAAATACCTTATGAGCTAACCACTAGCATAATACTATTAGCATAACCTATGAGAAATAATTGCGATACTTTAAATTTAGTCAGTGACTAGAACATGTTGCGTCGCAAGTGCCCAACATTATATATTAATATTATATGATATATATATAAATATAATTATAGGTTATGATATATATATATTATATATAATATATATATATATAAGTATATATTATATATATATTTATATATAAAATATTATTATAAAGTTATTAACTATAATTATAGTATATAATAATAATATTATTAATATATTTATAATATATTATATATATATATTATATAATTAATATAATATATTTGTAATATACTTAGTATATATTAATTAACTATATATTATATATATAATATATACATATATATATATATATAATTAACATACACATCTTATGTATATAACTGTAGTATTTCATAAAATAGAAAATATCATATATTTATAAATATTATATCATATTAATAAAAGTATATATATTTTTTATAATATTATTTAAAAAAAATATATAAAAGTTATTTATTATAATATATAATTATTATATATTATAAGATATATTATAATAATTATATATATATATATATATACTATATTAATATATATAATAATATAATATGATATATATCTAATATATATATTAATATTATTATATATATATATAGATATTATATATAATAATAATATATAGATTAATATATTATATATATATATAATTATACTATATATATTAATTATATATTATATATATATATATATATATTATATATATATATATAATATATTATATTTATACTATATTATATCATATATCATATATATATATATGTTACTATTAATAATTATTGAATTCATTTCGAAATTCTTGATAATTGCCTCAGATGATATTATTATATAATATTATAATTATATATATATATTAAATATATTAATATATATATATATATATAGTATATTATATATCTATATATTAATATAATATATGATATTAATTATATATAATATTTATTATATATAACTTATATAATATATATATATTATTAATTATTAATATATATTATAGTATATATATACTACTATAGGGGCTAAACTTGGCTTTAAAGTATTTAGGGTTGAGTACTTATATTTATATTATTATCATTTTTTATTTATAAGGTACAACGATGTGCCATGTATATTAAGAGGATGGGGGAATTATATATATATAATGTACAAATTCTAATAATTTGAAATTAGATTAATATTTTTATTATTATATACTAAATATTTTATTATTATTTAAGATGAATATATTGTACAATATATATAAAGTATAATATGTAATTAAAAGTCCTTTGCTGAGTTAATATATATATACTCTCCTTCTTAGCTATACTGAAATACTATATGGTATGATGCTCACTAGCTATATGTACTTATATTACCACGCTAGCTACAGAGCTTATTCCACTATACTTTACATTATATATACTATATATTTGATGTATTAGAGTATTTATGTTGTATTGCAGATTGAAATCACTCGGGCATGTGCGGTCAGGGCGGCAAGGGGGGGCAGCCTCGCTCCCCGCTCCTTATGCACGTTTGATTTACTAGTTACTCTATTAGAAGCTACTCTGCGAATCTTTTTGATTCCATACTGTGGCCGTTGCGCGGTGGACCTTTTATATGATTAGGGTTGGTATCGAGGCACTGATTTATCTGTATTATTTTAACATATAGTGAGAGAAAAAGCAAATATTTTTTCGATACTATATTTTTTGTATGCCTAGATGTAAGGTCTAGTGTTAGTTTTGCAATAATATTGTTAAAATCTTTTTCATATACTAACAAGGGTTATTATTAAATATATCAAGTAGTCAGTTTCTCAGACTTATATATTTTAATTCTAATATATATTTATATTGGTCATCGAGTTAGCAAATCTTAGCATAATAGTACGTAATTAGTATACAAAATAAAATAATAAAAAAAATTATATAACAAATATAAATAAACTTAATATATATATTATATTAATTTATAATATATATATATATATATATACGAGTAGTAACTAGCTGAAGGCCTACGTTGCAATCGTCAGTTATTTTCTCACATTTCTCTTGCCGATTCGGTCTTCTCACTCATTTTAACAACTCACACTGACTTGACATTTAAAATCTGATATGGATAAGAACTTTGATGTATGTTATTCTATCATATTGTTATATTTTTTTGAATACTCTCATATAACAGTCACTATATAAGCACAGAAGCTATTCTTGTGTTCAGTCACAGATAACATTCTAACATTCTCTCTATTATTAGTGTTAAGAGGTTCAAGTTTAGCAATTGACACAATAATCATCTTTTATACTGTTGACAGTCACCACACTTATCTATTTATAGTGGCAGAATTTTCTAGGACCACGCCTCAAATATTGGGAACAAAGTCATATAAAGTTCACATATACCATCAGTATAATAGAGAATATTATTATTTACGAATTTTGGTGGCTGTGGATACGTCCCGTATATTACATTAAATTAAAACATTAAATTGTGATATACATTATAACTTTTATAATAAGTAGGAACTTTTGTAAAACACTCATAATAAAGTTGTTCACTTGTCACATAGCATGAGTTAGCTTCATTTTTAATAAATATTAATATCTTTTAATTACTTACCACAACAAGACACATTATATGATTTATGGCAAATCATAGCTCTCGTCTAAATAAAACGCATTTTTTAGAATGTTGTTCTGCTATAAATACTTGAATGCTTGTTAAAATATATAAGCCTATGACATAATGTGGCAGAAGATCATATTATTATATTATTAATATATTCCGGGAATATAACAGCATAACTATCTATAAACCTTATTCCAGACAAACCATATATACATATATATATATATAATATATATTTAGTGATAATTATAATATAAACAATATATATAATAATTATATAATATATATTAATGGAAATATAAATAGTAATATTATATAGGTCATATTTAAGAAAACATCGTACACTCATATATATATCATTATATATATATATATATATATATATAGTATATGTATATATATATATTATGTTATATATATATATAATTATCTACTATATATATATAATATATATATATATATATTATATATTGGATATATTATTATATATATATATATGTATATCATCATATATATATATATTATATAATAACAATAAATCATTTAGAATATATATTAATATATTATACTAATATATTATAAAATACTATCTTATATATTTATTATATATATATACATTATATATATATAATGTATATATATAATATATATATATATTATATATGATATGAATATCCTATATAGTAAAAAGAAATTAATATATTTTGTGATGGTTTATCAATTTAGAATTATAGATTAGTATATATAAAACAAAATTATCAACAAAACATTATAATGAAGACTATTAAATAAAGTATTCAATATGGATATAAAAAGTTGTTCCCTCTATTACAGATGCTAACCGCCACTTAATAAGAGGATAATTCAATTATGAGGGAACTGGTTGAAGACATATTCCAGCCTTGAGCTCAGACTATCTCACATTCAGAGTGCACCTAAGAGAGAGAAGCAATTTTGAAGATTTGTTTAACTTCTCTTCCCTCCACAGTTATATTAAAAAGGGACAAGCTCTATGTTCAGAAGGGGGTCCTATTGGCTCTTTAACGAATTACGAGCGTTGTCAAATAAATATAAAGATGTTGCAATCCGTTTGTGCGAAAGGGAGAATTTGGCCATATACAAACAAGAGAAGTGTCGTCAGTATATAAAACTGACGTGTTGAAAGGTCTGTCTTAATCGATAATATTGGTTATCCTACAGGACGTCTGTCCAGGTTAGACATTTCAAGATTATTTTGTACCAGCCAATATAAGACAAAGGGTATCAAGGAAGAAATTGTAAGAAGAAATATTAGTCCTCATAATTTCATGTTGTGTACAGGGTGGATATCTCTGTGTAACGCGTTCGATTTAACGAGCATATCGAGATAACATCAATGATTGAGCTTTGGAGGAGTGATTATGTGCTAGAAAACGTTTGTAGCACGCGTACGAAAATAGATGCCGGCTAGATCATTTTCGTATGAGTAAAGGGTCCATTTTTCTGAAATTAATTAGAAGATAATAATGCACTAGAACGAAACAGTTCAGATTCAGAATAAATTCATTTCTCTATGGGTACTACTATAAAAGGAAGCATCGTTAATAAGGTAAGAGAAAGCGTGTGCACGTAGGAAGATGTATGGCACAGAATGAACACAATTCGCTTGAATGAGATATTTCCTGAAAAGAGGAACATTGTACACATAAGTTGTTAACACGCTTATTTCGACCAAGGAGGATTACCTAATGAATAGTGAAAGAGGAGGGGGGGGGGCAAGAGAATTTAATTTCTGGGCCGAGGGGGGGGGGCGAGGGGGAAGGGGGGCGGGCGAACAATGAGAGGAAGTGATTGGGAAAGAGAAAATGCCTTACTGCGGGGGAAGAGGGAAGTTCATTTCATGGTGAAAGGGGGGATAGGCGGAGCAGGGTGGTGTTGGGGAAAATGGTTTTAAGAAGGTCCTTATAAATTAAAAATTTCTACATGACAATAAAAAAGGAAGGGGGTCACAGAAAGAGAATTAGATAAAGGAGAGGGGGTCGAAGTTTAGAGAGAGTTATTGGGACTTTGTTAGACACTCAAAGAGAATGAAGTTTCTGCCTCCGCATGAATTCCATAACTTGGAAATGATGAAGAATATCCATAAACGTAAAGGGAGGTTGCTAGTCTAGCGATATGATCCTCGAAATGTGATATGTACTGTCGAAAATTAGCCTGAAGACATAATCCAAAATTTATTAAAATAATAATTGAATTACAGTAAAGAGAATGTTCGTTTGCTTGAGTCGTTTTCTCCGAGTATTGTATTTGTTGTATTATTGTATTTTTTTTTTCTTTTTCTTCATTTTGTTGTTTTTTAAAGAAGCGTTGATTGAAGTAACGGGTGTTCTACTCAGTGGTTTACCAATTCTATAGGGAAAAAACTTCTAAAGTGGTGCTCTTTTATTGACAAGCACCTATTAAGAGGATGGTAAATCTTTAGAATATCCATATTGCAGAAATGAATATTTTTATTTCAACATAAGTAGAAGATATCAATAGGTAAAGTAATAAAAGTCCCTTGTGTTGAGATACTCTCTCTTCTCTCTTTAGGTCGAGATTGTAGTCACAGCGCGTTTTCATGCGCGTTTCGCCACCCATTTGTGCGAGGGATTGTTTGGTGAATTGAAATCCGAGTCGCAAGCCTTTCCTTGAAGTTTACTCTCTTAGCCTGCGAGAAAGGATTTCTGAGAGGGTATCTTGAGTGAGATTTTTCTTCTGACTCTTAATAACTTGATCGTGACCTGAAGAGTATCTCACTAGGTTATATCGTGGATAACAATACCAACCCGACAAGATCAGCTAACGGGCACATCAGCCGACGGAGTAGACAGGACATTAAGAAGCCGGGGCGCAGGAACGACAGGTAGACCCAGATGTGAAAAGCACCAGTTCACGGGTTTATATATCATTCATTTCGACCTGTTATGCTTAAAATTTTGTCGTGCAAAATCTTAGCATACAGGTACAACATAAATTAAACAATTTTATCAAATTATAAATGGAGTACTACATATATATATATAATATATATAATTATTTATATATATATATAATATATATATATATATATATATATATCAAATATATAATATATATATATAAATAATAATATATACGTATATTAGTAATATATATATTATATATAATATATATATCTTTAATTATATAAAAATAAACATATTTATAACAATCTGAATAATACGAGTCGGAATCTAATAAAACACTAATTTTATTTTATAAAAATGCGTTGCTATATTTAATTTTGAATCAAAATTCAATACAATTTCTCATGCAATACGGGAGTAATTTTTTCTGTATTTGTATTATAAAAGCAGTTTTAAACAAAAACTTCAAAAGCTTGGCAGAAATTTTATGATTATATCTTTACCAACCAAATAGACTTTTTTAGACTTAATATTTATTAAGTAAACAAGATATCCAAATAAACCCCCAAAAAAAAATAGGAGTCGTTTCTTTTCCTCTTTAGGCCTACCAAGGTCTTTTAAGAAATAAAATATGCCTGCTACTCAGCATCAGGCTAGTAGGATTTTAAAAGTTTTTTTTTTTTTTTTTTTTTTTTTTTTTTTTTTTTTTTTTTTTTTTTTTTTTTTTTTTTTAATATATAAATATTTCACAATTTCATTAACCCATTATGCATATTTTTTTAGTTTTTTTTTCAATTATTATTTTAAATAAAAATTTGAAAATTATATCAATATACTGGTTAAATAAATAGAAAATTAATTTAAGTTATATTAAATATAAGAAAGTCTGTATTTCATTATCGGAGACATTTTTTTTTTTTTTTTTTTTTTTTTTTTTTTTTACCAATAGATTCAGACTGAACAATAATAAGCTGGCCAAAAGGAAGGTAAGACTAGGAACATCGATTACTTTGGAACGTCGAAAGACTTCTCGGTAAGCTTTTATTTCGTATAAACATCGTCGTGCAATTTTAAATTTACGGGATAAGTGAACGAAAGTTTCAGAGGAGATTAATTTTTCGGATAGATTTTCAAATTAGTACTAAACGCTGAATTAGTGATGAAAGAGAAGAACACACCGTTCACATACAAGAAGTTATAATATTATATAATTATAGATACGTTTCATACGCTTGTCTGGAGCCGATAATATTTTACTTGTAAGACCAAGTAGGAAAAAATTTCTTCTAAGAAAAAAAAATGAAAAAGAAAGGTTTTTAAATAAATTTTAATTATTAAGCATATTATTAAAAATAAGTACTGGCCCCTGCGGTGTTTGGTTTTTTTTTTTTTCTTAAATTGTAAGTTGCATGGCAATCCTAAAACTACTCTCTTTTCTACTCTTTTTTTATCTTATTTTTTATTTCCCAATCCTTAATAATAATATTTAATAATTAGTATAGACTTAACAACTGTTTTTAATGATTAAATTTCTTGTTTATTGAGATAACTTAAGAAATAGTTGGGTAGGAGCTCCTACCCTGCCTACCCTAGCTAACACGCCCCTAATATTATATATATATATATATATATATAATATATAGTATATCTCTCTCTATAAATAATACTGATTATATATATATATATATATATATATATATATATATATTATATATATTATTTATATATTATATTTACTATCTCTATAATATATATAATATTATATAATATATAATATATATTTAATAATAAATATATATATATATATATATATATATATATATATATATAATTATCATATGATATAAATATATATATATAATATAAATTATATATATTATATATATATATATTATATATAATATTATAAAATCTAAATATACATATATATATATATTTGATATATATATTATATTAATAATATTATATCATTTATATATAATACATACTACCAATATATATATATATATATATATATTAGTTATATATAATATAAATATAATTAATTATATAATATAAATATATATTATAATAATATAGTATAAATATATAAATATATAATATATATATTATTATATTATATATATATAGAATATATATATAATATTTATTTTATTATATATATATATATATTATAATATAATAATAGTATATTAAAGTATAATATATATATATATAACAGTATAATTATTTATATATAATATATATCATATATATGATATATATATATAATTACTTTATATACTATATAATAATAATATATATAATATTATATATATAATATAATATATATATACATATATTTATATAATGATTTATAATATTATATAAATATAATATATATAATATATTATAAATCTATAATAAATAATAGATATATCATACTATATATCCTGCGGCTTTTCCTGTGCGCGTTCTTTCGGTTTGTTCTTGTTTTTTATATTTATATATATTATATATATATGTATATATTAATCTATTATAAGTATATATATTTTATATATATAAATAGTATATACTATATAATATAATATATATATATATATATATATATATAATATATATATATATATATTATTGGTGTATCGAGTCTGCTTTTTAGGGCCGAGTTCGAGTCCCTGGGTCCAGATTTTATGCAGAGTCCAAGTCCCAAACCAAATAAAAGTTCAAGTACAAGTTATTGCAAAAACGTTTATAATAAATTATTGTATTAGATATTTAAGATATAGAGAATAAATAGTGGTAATTCTCATAGTAATATTCTTATTTTTAAATTACAAAGTAAAATGCGAATTTAGCTTAGCATATGTAAAAATGTTTAACTAAAGGAAAATTCATCAAAAATTAAATAACCCAGCATATGGTTTTCCAGAATTTAATTAAAATTAGCTTCCTCAGTAATTCTTTCAATTAATAAAGAAAGAAAAATACAGGTACAATCAAACGGAATGTCTAGTTCCTCAGTTCTTTTTTTTTTGATAGAATGATATATGATATTTTATGAAATTTCTTCTACTGACACAATATTTTTTATTTCTATGCAGTCGATTGTACACTTTGATTTTCTGATCTAATACTTCGAGGCTTCTGGTTAAACTTTAAGCAATTA
>JABUQX010116999.1:0-2500 GCA_015478945.1 Trachelipus rathkii
TACATATATATTTATATTATACATATATATATTATTATATATATTATTATATATATATATATATATATTATATATATATATATATATTATATTACATATTATTATTATATATATTATTATTATTATGTTGATTATTATTATTACATATATATATATTATTATATTATAATATATATATATACATATTATTATATACATATATATATATTTAATTATTATTGGTTATTATTATTATTATTATTACATATATATATTATTATATATATATTATTATTATTATTATTATTATTATTATTATTTATTATTATTATATATTATATATATATTATTATATATATATATATATATTACATATATATTCCACATATACATATATATACATATACATATATTACATATATATTACATAGATTATTATTATTACTATATATATATATATATATATATATATATATATATATATATATGGATTGGGTTATGAAAGAATCAGAGGTGGGGTGAGGTAGCAAGGGATGGTGTTAGAGTAATGGAGAATGAAAGAGAGTGGAGGGTGAACTACTTATTATATGCGGATGATTAAGTTTAGTGTGGCGAATCCGAAATAGCTTTGAAGGGATTAGTAGAGAGAGATTTGGCAGGTGTGTAAAAGGAGGGGTTTGAAAGTAAACGTAGAATAGAGTAAGGTTCTGGTTTTGAATGAGGATAGTTCTGTGTAAAGTTGTGTTAGATGGTGAGTATGCTGGAACAAATGTCTGAGTTCAAATATTTAGGATATATATGTTGGATGAAAGGGAACGGATGATGCAGAATGTAGTATGAAAGTTGTGAATGGAAGGAAGATGGCTGGTGTAATTAAATCCTTAGTGGAAGTCTTGAGTGTGCTAGGGTCTTACATGACGGTATGCTATTACCTGTACTAATGTATAGTAGTGAGACAATGGTCTGGAATAAGAGGTACAGATATAAAGTATAGATATAGAACTTCTGCTGGGGCTACACGGCATTTTGTAGGTTGCTCCTGGGTTACAGGAACAACCAACCAAAGTCAAGCCACGCTGACATGGGCACAAGATGCTTGTTTAAATTTGCAATAATAAAACGATGAAAATTTCACTGCGCCAGGACTCCTCGAAACTCCTCGACAACAGCGTTCCGTTAGACAATGTACAGGAGGTTCTACCACTAGTCCGATCTGCCACTACAGAAAAAGAAGGTATCTCGGAACAGTTTTCAAGTCTTCTGCTTCGATATCACTGCTTTGAAACGGTACTTATTAAATCCATAGAAGGGTGCTTTTAACCCCTACTGGGTCTACACAGCATTCCCTAGTTTGCTCCCGTGTTACAGAAGCAACCAACCAGTCAGCCACGCTGACATTGGAACATCATTCATGTGGCGATAACGGTACATAAGACGAAGAAAAATTTCACTCGCGCCAGGACTCGAACCGTCAACAACAGCGTCACCGTTAGACAATGTACAGGAAGTTCCACCACTAGTCCGATCGACACCACAAAAAAATAAGGTATCTCTTTACAGTTTTCAAGTTTCTTGCTTCGATATCACTGCTTTGAAACTCGATACTTATTTAAATCCATAGAAGGGTGGTTGGAACCCCTGCTGGGGCTACACGGCATTCTTCTGGGGTGCTCCTGGGTTACAGGAGCAACCGACCAAAGTCAAGGAACGCCGACATGCGCACAATATGCTTGTTGCGACAAATTTGCAATAATAAGACGAAAAAAATTCACTCGCGCCAGGACTCGAACCATCGACAACAGCGTCGCCGTTAGACAATGTACAGGAGGCTCTACCACTAGTCCGATGCGCCTCCCCAAAAAAGAAGGCATCTCGGAAGATTTCAAATCTCCTGCTTCGATATCACTGCTTTGAAACTCGCTACATATATAAATTCACAGAAGGGTGGTTGGAACCCCCTCTGGGGCTACACGGCATTTTTCAGGGGTGCTCATGGGTTACAGGAGCAGCCGACCAAAGTCAAGGATCGCCGACATGCGCACAACATGCTCGTTGTGAGAAATTTGCATAATAAGACGAAAAATTTCCCTCGCGCCAGGACACGAACCATCGACAAGAGCGTCGCCATTAGACAATGTACAGGAGGCTTTGCTACTAGTCCGATCCACCTTCCAAAAAAGAAGACATCTCGGAACAGTTTTCAAGTCACCTGCTTCGACATCACTGCTTTGAAACTGTACTTATTTAAATCAATAGAAGGTTGCTTGGAACATATATATATATATATATATATATATATATATATATATATATATATATATATATATATATATATATATATATATATATATATATATATAGAGAGTTGTATATATATATATATATATATATATATATATATATATATATATATATATATATATATAATATTATTATTATATATTCAAAATATTATGTTATTATTATTATTATTATTATATTATCCATATATATATTATTATTATTATTATATTATTATATA
>JABUQX010116999.1:10000-17500 GCA_015478945.1 Trachelipus rathkii
GAGGACAGTCCCAGTGTGAAGTTATGTTAGATGATGAGCAGCTGGAGCAAGTGTCTGAGTTTAAATATTTAGGTATGTGTTGGATGAGAAGGGAACGGATGATGCAGAGTGTAGTAGGAAAGTTGTGAATGGCAGGAAGGTGGCTGGTGCAATTAAATCGTTGGTGAATGTAAAGGAACTAAGTCTTGAGTGTGCTAGGGTCTTACATGAGGGTATGTTGTTACCTGTGTTATTGTATGGTAGTGAGACTATGGTCTGGAATAAGAAGTATAGATCTAAAGTTCAATGTGTTCAGATGGACAATCTTAGGGGCATGCTAGGTGTGAAAAGAATTAATAAAGTGAGGAATGAACGTATTAGAGAGTGGTGTGGTGTGAAGAAAGGGGTAAATGAGAGAATAAATGAAAGTATGTTGAGATGGTTTGGTCATGTGGAAAGGATGAATGAAAGTCGGTTGGTTAAGCGGATGTATAGTGGAGAGTGTGTTGGGAACCGACCGGCTGGGAGACCGAAGAGAAAGTGGATTGAGTCGGTGAACGAATGTCTGAAGGAGAGAAATGTGAGTTTGGCAGAGGCGAGAATAAAGGCGCATGATAGGAGAGAATGGCGGGGTTTTGTATGGGGGCATGGTTGTGGCCCACCTGGGCCAGGGGATGAACCCTTACATTGACGATTTACCATAGTGAGGGTCCGTCGCGGTCCCATGATGCTCTAGGGTGGATTTTCTGTCTGTGACGAGCTCTCACTAATTAATGGTACAGAGGAGGCGGTAAGGCTGGGCTTTCTTTTCGACGTTTGTCATGTTCTCCTACTGCTTTTCTTTTCCGATGCTTGTACAGCACCTTACCCCCAATCTTGGGGCAAAGAGGAAGGTGAAGAAAGAAAGAAAGAATATATATATATATATACGATTGAGGCTCGAAAGAAATATGAATGGAAATATATAAGGAGGAAAAAAAATTGACAAATATAAAATGAATAAAAAAGTGGTAATGGAACAGTTTGGAGGGAGGATGAAGGAGGACCTACAAGGGAATAGGAATCTCTTCTTGAAGGAAGTGCGAAAGGTTAAGAAAGAGAGTAAGAAAGTCTTCAGAGAATAAAGCATAGGAGATGGTACAATCGTGACTGATAAAATAGATGTGAGGGAGTGTGGAGGGAACACTTCGAAAATCTGCATACATTAGCAGGAATGAAGAGTTGATAGTGAATGTGTGAGGGTTTGATGATGTAAGAAGGAATAGGTATTTTGAAGATGAGGTAATTTGTAGAGTGGAAGTAATAAGTAGAGTGAGAAAGTTGAAGAATGGTAAATCTGGAGGGCGAGACTGTGATCGACTGGATATGGGAGTTGTGTAACAAAGCGTTTATGAAGGGTATAGTTCAGAAAGGTTGGAAGAAAGCAGTAATAGTATACCCTTATATAAGGGTAAGGGGGATAAGGGGATCTGTAGGAACTATATTGTTATTAGTTTATTGAGTGTTGTATGAAAAATTTATTTTGGTATTTTGGTTGAAAGAGTGCCTCGAGTGACTGAGGGACTGATTGGCAAAGAACAAGGTGCATTTAGAAGTGGTAGAGGATGTGTGGCTAAAATTTCTATATTGAAACGAATATATATATATATATATATATATATATATATATATATATATATATATATATATATATATATATATATATATATATATATATATATATATATATATATATATATATATATATATATATATATAGTCTGTGTGTGTACGAATTTAAAAAAGAAAAAAACATCATTTTGAATTACGAATAATTTAAAATTAATTAATACCTTAAATGCTATGGAGATTGGTAAGAAAATATTGTTGGATCTCATTCATTAATCATCGTCATATAACATCGGTTTCTATTTGCATTGAAAATTTTGATAAATATCCTATCTAACAGTATTAGCAAAAAGTGACATTGTTGGTTGTACTTTTGCAAAGGTATATATTATAAAATATATATATATATATATATATATATATATATATATACATATATATATATATATATATATATATATATATATATATTTAGTATATATATATATATATATATATATATATATATATATAGTATATATATATATATATATATATATATATATATATATATATATATATATAAATAAAGTTCACACCTCACGGGCATAGCCCTATTCAAGGAGGGGAACTTCTCTAGATAATTTCTACCTAGGATCCGAACTAGGACTCGAACCAACGACTGCCATGCGACTTCGTCGCTGTACCGTTTGAGCCTCGATATATATATATATATATATATATATATATATATATATATATTTATATATATATCTATATATATATATATATATATATATATATATAGCAGCATATATATATATATATATATATATATATATATATATATATATATATATATATATAAAGAAGTATATATATATATATATATATATATATATATATATATATATATATATATATATATATATATATATATATATATATACATACATACATATATATATATATATATATATATATATATATATATATATATATATATATATATATATATATATATATATATATATATATATATATATATATATATATATATATATATATATATATTAAAAGCAAAAAACATTCTAACAATAATCACGAAACAATAAAATTTACCGCACGTACAAACCATCCTTAAAGATTCAAACATTACCAAAGCCTCATTAAGCTAAGCATGACAAAACAGTGAAAGACATAAATAAAATAAGAAAAGCTTCCAAAATAAACTATAGGGATCGTTAAAGAGGTTATAAACGGTCTGTATAAATACTAAAAATAATAGAAATACATAATGAGAATACTGATTTTCTTAATATATATTTATATATATATATATATATATATATATATATATAATAAAATAAAGTTATTTATTTATCTATTTATATATATATATATATATATATATATATATATATATATATATATATATATATATATATATAGCACAGGAAGAGACCGATTCTGTAGTGGCAGGGATGTTGGGAGTTATCTCTTCTTCTTCCGCCACTGCCAGTTAAAGTGGTGTAATAGAGGGCTTGTAGTTATCTCTTCTGCTTGTTCCTCCACTGCACAGGTAGTAGTTGATGGTTCTTCTTTGATAGCTCCTCATATTAGGCTTCATTTATACTTTGAGGAGCCCAACTCTGATCGGGTAACGTTAGAAGCTATGGAAACTCCAATTATTGATGGATACATGCCAGAGAAAATGCTAAAAGATCTATGTCACGATCAAAGACTTTGGCAAGTGTTTTGCAAGGGGATTAGGTCCGGTAAAGTAGATGAGAGATGGGCTGGTTATAAAATTGATCCACTTAATCATGCTAGGTGGTTAACTCTTGCCATACGACTTCTCTATTTGTACACAAGGGACAAAGAACCAAACTTGTGTTTGTAAAAGTTGGTTGAATTAATTGTTCAAGTTTATGCTCTTGCGTGGTTCGAATAAAAAGCATCATCCAATCCAAACTGCATGATGCTTCTCGCATTCTCTTCTCTGCATCCACAAGACTGCATCTTCTCACATACAGTGATGTGAAAGCCATTGCAAAGAAGAACATCCAAGGTAATGCTTTCGATTTTCTACCTGAAAATTGCCTATATGCAATGGCGAAAGATGAAAAACTTATCAGAAATCTTGTTCTTCGCACTCCATATTAGACAAAGGTAAATTTCCAATCACTTAATATAAATATACCATAAAAACATAATAAATAACAAATAATAATTAATGTAACGTTCACAATTAACTTTTTAAATAAGCTTTTGCATTAAATATTATCATAGAACTTTAATATCTTTGCGATTACATTTGCAGAATGGAAGTTGAAACTTGTGAAGAGAATTCCACAGTTGAATTGAAATGCCATACACTGGTATGAATTTATCGACCTGCCTGCCAATAACGTTCTAGAACCACCAACCACACGGCACTTTACCGATGCAGAAATCAAGTCATTTATTGACAACAACATAAAGCCAGATATTCCAGACTTCCCATCTCACTCTCAGAGCGTTGAAAGAAGTATAAAATTAGTAACGGAGGCTTCAAATCATGTGTACGGATTTGAGAATCGACACAGGTCCATCCTTACTAAAGTACTAAGCAGAAACATGCGTCAGCCATTTATGTCAAAAGGACATTATCATCAGTCATATGATGATATATATGAATAGGTATGCAAACCTTTCAAATAACGTTTGTTTGCATTTTGGCAAAAAATACAAGGAAATTGGTAGTAAAAAAATATGTATTTCATGTGTTGCATTAAATATGCATTTAAAAACATATTATTACAATCCCTTAAGCTTTATTCTACTTTAGAAATAAAATATGAGTAATAATATATACTTAATGTAATAAAAAACTATGATGTGTGTTGATTACAGAAACTGAGTCAAGCGAAATTAGCATTCTTTATAGGAACAATCTTTAAATGCAAATTCATCCGATCTTTCTGAAATTTTGTATGGATTCCCATTTCAGTAAGCTAAAACTACTTTTACCTTACTATATTTGAAATTAGAATATCAACCACCCTAATATATATATATATATATATATATATATATATATATATATATATATATATATATATATATATATATATATATATATATATATATATATATATATATATATATATATATATATATATATATATATATATATATATATCAGAGGTGGGCATAAGCGCAAATGAAAGCGCAAAAGCGCAAAGCGCAATTTGCGCTTTAGGTAAAAAACGTGCTTTTTTGCGTTTGCGCGAAATTTCTAAAAATGTGCGCTTTTGCATTTGCGCTCAACAACTTTTTTAAGAGCGCAAAAGCGCAAATTTGCGCTCTATCTAAATAATTTGCGTTTGCGCTCTATCTAAATATTTTGCGCTTATATATATATATATATATATATATATATATATATATATATATATATATATATATATATATATATATATATATATATATATATATATATATATATATATATATATATATAATAATTATTTTTATTATTATTTATAATATTATTTATTATTATTATTATTATTATTATTATTATTATTATTATTATTATTATTATTATTATTATTATTATTATTATTATTATTATTATTTGTTATTATTATTATTATTATTATTATTATTATTATTATTTGTTATTATTATTTGTTATTTATTATTATTATTATTATTAATATTATTATTATTATTATTATTATTATTATTATTATTATTATTATTATTATTATTATTATTATTATTATTATTATTATTATTATAATAGCCAATTTACTAAGTTTATTGGTTACTTGTGATTAGTGATTAAACCTTTTTAGTGCTTTTGTGTTTAAATTGGAATAAAACAGATATGAATAAGTGCTTAAAGGGAAAATAATTGCAAACGGTGAAAGTCGTCGAAGTGTAACTCTTGCAATTATTGAGTGTGATGCCTCCTGTACTTCCCATGAAAAAAAGCAGCCAAGCTGACTTGGAGCACCTATGGCCCCATCTTATCAAGTACTTTTCTGTCTGTCAAGAGCAAGAAGGAGTATATTGTGGGCAATAGAGTGATGTACAAGGGAAAAATTGAATGCTCCCAATGTAAAAAAAAAAAACCTTCAGCTTTTACAAGGTACTGCTTATTTTTACCTTTTCCTTTAGATCCTTCAATTGCTGTGTACTGCAATTGAAGGAGGGTCAAAGCGGGGCCGGAGCTGCTCAACAGACAGTGAGACACCCAGCAAAAGGCGTCAAACCATCATTCTTCAGTCTATGTCGAAAATATTTAAACAGAAGAGAGCTCCTGAGTTGCTTTATAACTACGGTAAGTGTTTTATTTTAAGTATTGCTTAAACTATAAATGGTGTCACAACTAACAGGTTAAAAACTAACAGAATACAGTCCATACAAAAATTTTCGAATTTAAAATACCAAGTTTCATTTGTCATTAATATCATTTCTCATCAAATATTTTTGCTTCTAGATTTCTGCTACATGACATTTGGCCAATTAACATTGTGGAGTCTGAGTTCTTTGTCGAATTGATGTCCTACCTGAACTCTGATTTCCACCTACCCTCCAGAAGAAAAGTGATGAGGGATCTTGATGTCATGCATAATAAGGAAGGCTGATTTAACCAACATTTAAGGTCAGTTATGTGGCCACAACCGCAGACAGCTGACTGGGAACAACAAACAGGAGTTTTCAGGGGATGATGGTTCACTGATTAATTTGAATACTTTGAAGAGAGAAGTCTGTCCTTGCCTCTAGAGAGTTATCTGTTTCTCAGACCAGCACAGTCCTAGCCAACAATATTACGGATATTCATAAAAAAATTGACATTGAGCATAATAACGTAATGCTGAAAAAAATTATAACTCCAAATGAATAAGGAAACAACTAAATTAAAAAAATTATCTTCAGGTTGCCTGCATTACAACAGATAATGATGCAAATTTCTGTGCAGCCTTTCGGGTAGATGCTCATGCAGAAACGGGTGACGAAGAGGAAGAAGAACAGGCACCGATTGCAGAGATAGTGGTTGCGCTTGAAGAGATGGAGCAAATTAGTGACACAGAGGTTCTGCAGACAAAACCTCTCCAGCTAGAAAATCTGCTTAAAGAACATGATGCACTTAGCCTAACTGAACATCGCCGTTGCATTTCCTACACATTAAACATTTTGGCTACTAAGGATGTTTCAAAAGTTCCTCGCTGTTCCTCTGGTACCAAGATCCATTTAATAAGACACTTACCAAAGCACAGGATTTGTGGAATGCCCAAAACAGGAAAACCACAACTGCTGCGAGAATTAAGAAGGAGTTGGGAGCAAAGCTTAAAACACCAAGTGTTAATCGCTGGAACTCCCTATACGATTCTATAAAAGACCTGTTTAAGAACCTTGATAATCGCATGACACAAATCAACAACATTTGTGTGGAGCAAAAGCCTTGTCTTCCAGTATTGATAAAAAGTAATAAGGAGGTCATTGCGGAGTACATCGAAATAATGGCGCCTATTGCTGTTAGGCTTGATATGTTGAAGGAAGAGAAGAATGCGTACGCGGAAGTCCTATTGCCTAATCTCTTCCTCCTCAAGGACAAGATCGGGGAAATGCAACGAGAGGTGGAAAATTTTAACTATGCCAAAAACTTAGTCAACTACTTGCTAAAGCAACCAAAGGTAAACAAAGGGAAAGAAAAGAGCTTTGAACCGAGGTTTAGCAGTATCTTTGATGATTTTGATTTGCTTATCGCAACAGCTCTGCACCCTTACTTCAAACTCGGAGTGGTACGTAGGATAAATGAGGGAAAGTACTAAGCTACCATGACTAGGATACTGGAGGAAATAAAGTGTAATATTGGAGCGAATCTTACTTGTAAACATTAAGGCACTGAAGGTGATGGGACAGAGTCTGAAAGTGACC
>JABUQX010116999.1:27500-32500 GCA_015478945.1 Trachelipus rathkii
TAGAACGGATATGTTCTAAGCGGTGAACATCAAAGTTAATTATTATAAGCTAAGGCGATAGTGCGATAGATGAAATCACCTTCTTAGAAAGGATATGTTGCAAGCCGTGAACATCAAAACAATTACAAGCTCTGAGCCGAAATTCTTTTTACGATGTATTTTTAACATTTGCTAAATGATTTCAATTGTTCTAGTTTGATTTGATTCTAGTTTGATTATCATATCCAGGTCACGACTAATTCTACTGTCTGAATAAACTAAAAATAGAGCTGAATTGATGTTCAAAGACCAATTTCCTTGAGGTGTATATCTAACTTTTTCTTGAATGAATCGATTTTGCCGCTGTTCAATATTTTATAAGAAAAGACAGTTTCACTTCTGAATTACATGGTAAGTGAAGAAATTCTTTACGCAATATTGGTTTTAGAAATCGTTTATTGACAAAGTTTATGTACAAAATCACACAGAAAATCCATTAGAAATTGTAATAAAGTGCTTGTAATTAATATTTTCAAATTTATTTAGTATTTTAAAAGACTTCTATTAATTTTCCTCTCAATCTTCTTGTCCTTGAAGAATCGATATTTAATTCACGTAGTCGTTGCTCGTATGACTTACCTCTGGTTGCCCTTCTTTGAATTCTTTCAATTTTTCTATGTCTTTTTTAAGATATGGACTCCAAACTGTACTGCGTATTCCAGATGAGGTCTAAACTTTATATTATAGAGAGGGAAGTATTATATTTTTTGAATGATACGTAAAAGTGCAGGACTGAACTCAAGCAACTCAAGGCTGCTGATGCCACAAATACTGACTGCTAAACTAAAGAAAATAAGATAAGTATAGGATTGAACTTCCAGCAACTCGATGAAGCTACTGAAGCCACAAATGCTGACTGC
This sequence comes from Trachelipus rathkii, assembly GCA_015478945.1. NCBI lineage: Eukaryota > Metazoa > Arthropoda > Malacostraca > Isopoda > Trachelipodidae > Trachelipus > Trachelipus rathkii. Next base: position 28,400 of record JABUQX010116999.1, read on the forward strand.
CTAAACTAAAGAAAATAAGGTAAAGTGCAGAGATTGAACTTCCAAGCAACTAAAGGAAGCTACTGAAAAAACATAGAAACAGCGACTAACTCTGCAGAGCAAAGGGTTCCACAAAGAAGAAAACTACATTGAGGTGGAATCCAAGCTTAATAAGAGTAAATAAAATCTTCAAGCAAGTTTCACAATAGAATAATAAGTTGAAGCAGCCCTGCAACAAAACCTCATATCCCATTTCTTCTGAAGGGGAGGATCCAATTTTGGGGATTTTAGGACCCATTTTAGCTACCTAAAAATGGACATAAAATCGTAATTTTCAGACAATTTTGATGTTGAAAAGAGCAAACCGCAGCTTTTTTTACCTCTAAAACGTCATTTTCGGGTGTTTTTCTGTGCCTGTAGTCATTGTTTCGGCGTTTTCATTTTTCAGAACCTAATTTTTTGACATTTTTTCGTATCAACTTTTACAATTTTTTCGAAATGACTTCAAACTTGAAATATGCATAGATGGGTCCATTACGCACAAAATGCACATAGTAGTTTTTTGATTTTTGGAAAATTGTGTTCAGCAATTAAAAAAAAAAAGTAGGTTTTGAAATTCGACATTGCTGAGCACAATTTTCCAAAAATAAAAAAACTACTATGTTCATTTTGTGCGTAATGGATCCATCTATACATATTTCAAGTTTGAAATCATTTTGAAAAAAATTGTAAAAGTTGATACGAAAAATTGTCAAAAAATTAGGTTCTGAGAAAATGATAACGCCGAAACAATGACTATACAGACACAGAGAAACACCCGAAAATAACGTTTTAGAGGTAAAAAAAAGCTGCGGTTTGCTTATATCCCCATCAAAATTGTCTGAAAATTAAGAATTTTATGTTCATTTTTAGGTAGGGGCTAAAATGGGGTCCCAAAATCCCCAATATTCGATTCTCCCTTTATTTAAAACCCTATTCATCAGTATTATTGAAGGTCAGTTTGAAGTTAAAATTTTTAACCTAAACAATAGATACTGGTGTAAATGTGGAATGAATGTAAAAATAACATAATGAAAATATATTAAAATATAACTTTTCAAAGGTTAATAAAAGATTCACGACCAAATAACGATATATATATATGACCAGTCTCTAGATTAGGGGCACCTTGTATCTAAAAAACTACTATTTCTACATAAAAATTGAATACATTTTTGAAATCGGCGCATATTAAAGGAAACCAAAAAAATATTTTAATAATTATTAATTACATCCTTAAATAAAATTATTTAAAATAACATTTGACGCCTGGCAAGAAAATATTAGGATTGTTACCCATCAAAATTTCGTTTTCTTTATATCTTTTCGATATTTGAAGGATAACTTTAAAATCATGATTTTCAGATATAATTATGATTTTCAGATATAATTAACATAAAAATTAAGGTTTTTATATTTTTAAAAAAAGGAAAAAATATTTTATTAATTATTAATAAAATAATTAAAATTATTAATAAATTAATTAAAATAATACGCCTGAATAACATCTTACGCCTGGCATTGTGGTACTTCTCCTGGCAGCGAGGCGAGAAAAAATAATTTTTTATTTGTTTTTTTTCTATATTTTCTTTATATATATATATATATATATATATATATATATATATATATATATATATATATATATATATATATATATATATATATATATATATATATATATATATATATATAATAGTTTATGTGAGTTTAGGTTGTTTAGGTTAGGTTAGGTTACCTAGGTTAGGTTACGTTAGGTTAGGTTAGGTTAGGTTAGGTTAGGTTAGGTTAGGTTAGGTTAAGTTAGGTTAGGTTAGGTTAGGTTAGGTTAGGTTAGGTTAGGTTAGGTTAGGTTAGGTTAGGTTAGGTTAGGTTTGATTAGGTTAGGTTAACTTATTTTACGTTAGGTTTCTTTAATCACTTACTTTTGACCACTCTCCTTCAATTGTATTTGTGTGTGCTCCTGTTTCAGAATTTATAAAACTTAACGACTGATTAGTCAAAGAGGAATATTGCAGGCCGGAAGTAAAACCGGAAGTAAAAGATCGACCGTTGATTAGCGTGGTAATTTTTATTACCGTGTGAATTTCCGCCCTTCTATCGACGAAAAAAACCGAAGTTTTTTTTCGAAACAATAAAAATTAATTAATTAATAAATTAATTAATAAATAAATTAATTAATAAATAAATAAATTAATAAATTAATAAAATAATAAATAAATAAATAAAAAAAATAAAAAAAAAAAAATAAAAAAAAAAATAAAAAAAAAAAAATTTAAAATAAAAATAAAATTAGAATAAAAAAATAGAAATAAATAAATAGTAAATGTTTAATTAGCGATTATTATTTTTAATCGTGCATGTCCCGCGCCGTATGCGTCATCACTCTGCCTCGCACCGCACTGCTACCAACACCACACCGCACCGCACCGCTACGTCCAACGTGTGATGGGATTGAGTTCCAAAATCTGGAAATGGTCATAGAAGGTTGAAATTTGCATAATGTATAGAAGAAGTAGAAATGCACGGAGTGATAAGAAAGAAGGAGGAATGAGGAAGGAGGAGAGAAGGACGAAGGAGGAAGGAGGAAGAAGGAGGAAGGAGGAATAAGAATGAATAGTGTTGGAACCCCACGGGAGGGTTCCCAGCGCTAGCAGAGAAATAAAAGAAGTTTTAAATGCAGGTGCATAAGAAAGATGGAGGAATGAGGAAGGAGGAAGACAGAGTTGGTACCGGCACCAGTGCTGGAACCGGTACGGTGTTGAAGTAAACATTCGTTTACCTCAGACTGACATTTCTATTTTCAAACTCTCGTTTTCTTTTTATATTTGTCAACTAAAATATATAGTTTGTCCTAATTTATTTTATAAGTTTTATAAATTTCATTCTTTATGTTTTTAATTTTTGCTTTCAATTTAAATTTTTAATTACTTTTTAAATTTTATTTGTTTAAAACATTTTGTTTTTACTAAAAAAATTATTCTTTTTATGTTTATAAAAAAATTTGCATTTTACATACCCTAAAGCAGTAAATCAGTAAATCTGTTAATCAAGCTACCCACTCCACCCTCCTACCCATTCGTGATCTATTGATCTATTGATCTATTGATCTATTGATTCAAGTCATATTTTGTATAATATAACACAAAAACTTTTATTTATTTTGTTTTGTTTTCTTTAAACATTTTGTTTTTACTAAAAAATTTATTCTTTTTATGTTTATAACTTAAAAAAAATTTGCATTTTTACATACCCTAAAGCAGTAAATCAGTAAATCAGTAAATCAGTAAATCAGTAAATCAGTAAATCAGTAAATCAGTAAATCAGTAAATCAGTAAATCAAAGTACCTTCCAGTCACCCTCCTACCCTTCCATGATCTATTGATCTATTGATCTATTGATCTATTGATCTATTGATTCAAGTCATATTTTGTATAACATAACACAAAAACTTTTATTCTTTTATGTTTATAACTTAAAAAAAATGTATTTTTACATACCCTAAAGCAGTAAATCAGTTAATCAAACTACCCTCATACCCGTCCGTGATCTATTGATCTATTGATCTATTGATTCAAGTCATATTTTGTACAACATAACACAAAACTTTTATTCTTTTTATGTTTATAACTTAAAAAAATTGTATTTTTACATACCCTAAAGCAGTAAATCAGTTAATCAAACTACCCTCCTACCCGTCCGTGATCTATTGATTCAAGTCATATTTTGTATAACAAACAAAACTTTTATTCTTTTTTATGTTTTATAACTTAAAAAATTGTATTTACATACCCTAAAACGATAAATCAGTAAATCAGTAGATCATCAAACCCCCCACTCTATCCTCCTACCATCATGATCTATTGATCCTGATCTATTGATCCTTGATCCTATTGATTAAGTCTTATTTTGTGACATAATATAAATAAATTCTTTACTGTAGCTATTGTTGTTGAGAAATGTCGCGTTTGTTGTTGCAGTTGTTGCAGTTGTTGATGTTGTTGTTGTTGAAATGTTGCGTTTGTTGTTGTTGTTGTTGTTGTTGTTGTTGTTGTTGTTGTTGTTGTTGTTGTTGTTGTTGTT
>JABUQX010117000.1:0-16865 GCA_015478945.1 Trachelipus rathkii
GATAGATAGTGCATTTAATCGTTCCTGTCGTACCCGAGAGACGTTAGCAGCATTGTTAGGTTTACACGACAAGCGTAGATGCATAACATGAACTTACAAACTCACTCTCAACAATGATAATTGGACAGATCACTAAGTTCTTGTATAGTAAATCAGAAAGCTCAACAGGATATGAGTAGAAGTATTTCGGTACCTTAACTCGCACAGACGCAAAAAGAGAGCACAACGATTCGAAGATACACGTATGACCTGCACACGCTAAAGCCAATTATGAAACTGCTTAGAGGAGAGCAAGTGAGTTTTAGTTTAGTCACATTCAATGATCAAGACAAGATTTTGTTCATGAAGAAGTGAAGAGTGAGTATGATAGACTGCACGGTGAAGATGAGTACGATCTTGAAAATTTATGTTATGATATCATTTATGTACGGTCCATATCGATTTCATAGCATGCATTTGCTGCGTGCCAGAATAAATATAACACTGTCTTCGCATATAGATATATATAACATGAATGTAAGGACGAGAAGAATTTCTTCTATAAAAAAAAATTTCCTCTCTTCCATTTGACCTCTTCCTAGTTTTTATGATTCATTAAGAATACAACAAATAAAAACGCTTCATTTGTAGGCGATTAATTGAAGTCCTTATCTCCTTGCTATTTTCATACATACCGCCCTTCCTCACTCTTCCTCGGAGTCTATATATTCCAATAGACCGTTACCTCCTCTACTTATCATTTTTATATCGTTTATGAGAATTCAAATTTTTGGATATTATTCATTATTCTATCATAATTTGTTCTATTCTTCTCTTATAATTTATTATCGGGTCTATTTTCTTCTCATTCACTCTTACAGTGATGCGTCTTTATGCCAGACACTTAATTAAATAATCACTCTTAAAATTTCTTACTCATACTCTGGCAACGGTGTTTCAGTATATTCTCAATTTTTACACTCTTTATGGACTTACCTAATATATAACACTTAATTCTTTCATAATTATCGGTTTATTAACATATATAGTATTTAATCTTTAAAAGCAACCTATCTTAAGGTGCTACATTATTATATGGTAGAATGAAATCTTACTACTGTATACTTTTTAGGACTTGACTTTGATGAAGGTGATGTGATGATGATGAATGATGATGATGGAATGAGATGATGATGATAGATGATTAGGGAGAAGTTAAGAATTCAGTTAGTCGATCCCGATATACTATTTGGAGGCATTTTCGATCCATTTCAAACGGATAAGAAATTAAAGAAAAATAACTAAAGATAGTTTAATTACATATGAAGGCAAAAATGTAAATCAATATACAACAATAAAATATGAAGTAAAAAATGAAGAATTTTATATATATAAGGTTAATTTAATTTTATAATAAAAAACTACTAGTCTGAAAACTATACATGTGATACAGTACGAAAATGGATTGACACTATCTCTTAAAGCACCCATCATCAAAACTTTTCATTCATGGATGTGGACGAGGATAGTTCTTCCTTTCCATCTTAGATTTTCTACACCGTTCCCTCAAGGCTAAAGAGGAACTAAGCGACAAGAATAAAGGTAATTACAACTGTGCATTTTAATTTACAGTGTATTTTTTCTTTTTGCTAACCAATCATAAAACATAAATTAATTTCAAAGAAAGCATAATTACACACTATACGATTTTTCAGAACAATGTCCTATAGTTTAATGTATAACCTAATCTTTGTTCCTAAGCAACGTAGTTATTGGAGCAAAGCTGTCTAAATTAATAGAAATTCTTTTAAAGGGGGAAATAATTTCCATACAATTAAACTAGTTATAATTTGCACTAAGAGAGAATGATATTGGTAAGAGCTATAAAAAGTAAAAGTTGAAAGAAACTCAAAACAAACTAAATCAAAAACAACAACATAGAAAAACAAAAAGAAATATAAAAGGAGCGTTATATGGAGGAGATAGGAGGTCTTGGACATGATCGTACATTTCTGGAATATTCGAATAAGTAGGAAGGAGGATATATTTATCTATCTATAAAATTAAGGTTAATAAATTAATAATATGCTATGCAATAATAATAATAATACAATCGCAATCCAAAAATAATAATAATATAGATAATAATATATATACGGTCCATTCCTGGGCGAACTATATTTGTGTGTTCACATTTCAATCAAATTTTTTCATTTCTTTTTTTCTTTAAAAAAAAAAAGAAAAATATTTTGGAGAGAAATATTAAAAATGCAATTCCAACCAAAGCCAAACTTATTTAAGAATTTTGAAATTAAAATTTGTATTACATAATATTGTATATGCTTTTATTATAATATATATATATATTATATATATATATATATATATTTAATATATATATATATATATATATATATTATATACTAATATATATATATGATTTATATATTATATTATAATATATATATATATATATATATATTATATATAGTATTATATATATATATATATATTATAATTATTATATATTGAATTGCGCTGCCATGCATTGTTACTTTTTTTTTCTTCTTTCCAAAGATGTTGATGAAAGTTTCATATCTCTACAAATTGAAGTACTCATCCTTTAGTGTTTTTTATATGCTTAGAATGTATAAATGTATGAAGAAAGTGATATAGCTTAAGCCTTAAAATGATTTTCTTCAAAAATCTTATTATGATAGGGGTCTACCCACCTCATTTTTCACTTGATTGGAAAAGAATCATATATAAATAAATTTCTCACGGTATGTGTGAGGTTTAAAAGGTAACTTAGTGTAGTTCATCATCTCTTAGCATCAACACTAGAATGATCTTTGAGCTGTATATCAGATTTATTGGGGAATTACCTGTGGGACGGCCATCCAAAACATTATAGGCATTATGAAAGACTCGGCCACTTCGTCTGACTACGAAAGATCCCGACTTTATCATGACATAGAAATGTCACGACAGATGTTTCACAGTTTAGGATGATGAGTAGTTCATATAGTTGAAATATGAATCGAGCTAGATGAAAGGCACAGATTTCTTCATATGTCGTGAGTCTTATATTGTCTCTGTTTGGTATAGCGTCATTGGAGCACACCTCATTGAGAGTTTTAACGTTTTCGCGCTTACAGACATCTCGAAGCAACCATGGATGCTACAGAGGGTAACACTCTACTGAGATCATTTGAACTCACTTTATGGTTTTTCTGTAAGCTATAGCGCCACATAACGCGAGGAGACGCCTCTACGGGAGCGCAGTGTGTGTCGCGGCTATAATGATATGGCTCCCCTGTGTCTGAGCATGTTTGGAATACTAGAGAATTCGTAGATTTTCATATTATTGAATCATGAAGGGTAGTAAATCTGGCCAAAGGTTAGATTTTTGATCAAGATAGTTTAACGATTGGCCATAATTGAAGCAATTATCATATGTAATACTCGGTATAGAAAGGGATAACGGTATTCTAGAGTTAGTGAGATCTGAGGTTCATTTCCACTCATATTCATCAATGTCACCTCCTAAAATGATCTTGCTAAAACGCGAATAGAAGAACATAATATAGGATACGAAAATTGTGAATCCGTAATGTTATTACTCCTTATCACCTGGTCAGTCACTTTATTCTCATCACCTTAAAGCTCAGAAGACAATGTAGAATCAGGAAATATGTAACTTTCTCAGTAAATCAGCAGAAAGCATTCTGGTACTTGTCTGGATGGGGACTCCTTGGTTTGCGCGAGGAGGGTCCACATATATGCCAGTGGAATATGATCACAAGTCCAAGTCAAGCAAATAAGCGACGTAAGCATCAGGGGCTACGCATACGTGTCTTTTCATTTATTGTAGGGCGATAGTACGCAACATGTGATACTATTTGATGACTGTTTCCCCTCTATCAGAACATCTGTCGTTCTGGCGACACGGATAAGGATCATCATTAAGGTGGATTAGTGGCTATGTAAATTACGAGCTCGATGGAGGAAAGAAATATAGAGGTATTTCGAATGTCCCTTTCGCGGCGATAACATCCAGTGTGTCCCTTATATTTGTTTCGGTGGACCTATTTATAGGTATACAGAGGTCGGGTTATGTATGTGTCAATCGCGCCAAAGTTTATACGCGTTTTTGTTGAACTCTTTCGGTGAGACTCTGTTTTCGCCTGGAGCCTGCGCAATGAACTTCTCGTATCGAACGGAGCTTAGGGGTTTACCAATAACTACCGGGTACCCTTGTGACGCAAGTTCACCGGAAACACTCGATCCCGCTTGAGTGTGTGGTGCCTTCCTTTATTAACTTGCCCCACGAGCCTCCAGTTAATGTGATTCTCATTCTCTACCCAGAGGAGGAGGATGGCCAACCGGGACGTACAGGGTGCAAATAAAATGATTCTGTAATTCTTGATGTTAATCACCCTTAATTCTTTATATACTTTTGGAGAGGTTAAATGTCCATTTTAGTAATTGTGATAGCCAACCTCTTAACATATTGTCGTTGTGCTTCTATATTTGGATTGTGAGGGACTCTTTGGATGTATCCTTGTAAGTCTCACCAATTAGCGTGTTGTCGACTGTGCGGTACCAACCTTCAGTTGAATAGTTCCTTTCATTTATAGGTAATATGTCAACATTTACTCAATTATTTGGCGGCGTGGCTGTGCGATGCACGTCTATGTTATCGAACTATATATCAGTTGAGCTAATTGGTTCGGCTAATGCACGTATGCTGCGAATAGTACCTGTCTAGACTCTGTTCTATATGTCTCTTGACATTGAAGTCTGAGTTCTCAGTCAACGAGAATTGAAAGCATACGTTTAAGATTCACCAACATTAAAGTTTGTTGAAGCACGTTTTCATGAAATGGTTTCCTCACGCACGTCGCTTGACCATGGAGAATTCTCCGTTGTGTGTTATTGTAAGATTTCGAAAATATTGTTTGTCGACAGATCTTAAGTAAGTACTAATCTTCTCCCGATTAATGTATCCACTCTCTATCATTTAATCATGCATCTTCATGAATATTACCTTACATACACGATAGGGGAGAATGACGCTGAGTCGTCAGAAGTATAAGATCTGAGAGAGCAAAGGACACATGTTAATGAGACTTTAATTAGTTCTGAGTACCCGGTTACTATTGAGATGCTACTGGTCCAGTGTAACACTGACGGATATGCTAAGCTTTTGTGGCCGCACAAGCTATTCACCAAGTATCATTCTTGTCGCACTAGTTTATTCATATTCATAAATTATAAATCTCATGGATATGGTGCTAGTACCATACGTTCAGGACACGTATATAATATATACTTCTATATTAATGCATGTTCATTGTTCTGGCTGTATTAAAGTTAAAGGTATTTCATTATATAATATACTGTGAGTGATATCTCAGCATGAAATTAAAATTTAACTTAACGGTTTAGGACTAATTAATAGTTAGTGTAACTACAGTGACCATGTCAATAAAATATGAGTTACTGTGCCAAATAGGTATTAACTTTCTTAAGGTTCGTATAATATAATAATGTATGATTGACCTATAAATAATATCTTATAATGAGAACGGGTATCGCTCCTTGAATTGGGTGTGTAAGAATGTCGCGCGTCATGTGGAGCTTGTGAGGATGGAGCGCACCAGCGAACACAAACGATGGGAAGATACTGCACTTTGGGGATTCTCCCGACCGGATGATGTTGAGTGTCGCCACGCAGTAAGCTGAATAATAAATCTCCAGGAAATGAGTTAATTATCCTTGGACAATTTTATTGTTTTTTTTCTCAAATAGTTGTTATCTAACTTTTAAATTCTTTTGAATCCGAGATGTACGTTCTTGCTCTGAATTATCACTCTCAGTGTAACAAAGAAAATGTAGGTATGATGCAATGAATATTGATAGGACTATTCTGGCTGAGATGTCGCAGTACACCCAATATTGAACACCTCTAGAAACCACTGATCGATACCCACTAAATTAATCACATTTAATCTTGTAGCATCGCGTATCAATTAGAGCCACGTACGAGCTCTGCATTAAGTATCTGATACAAAAGTGCGCTGAAACCGAATTGAGATGGAGAAGCATCCGCGCGAGCATTCACGTTAATTAGAGTTCGTATCGATCCACTATAACTAGTAATGAAAGCTGGCCTGTTGTGCCATAGGTTGAAGAGCAATTAAAGAATATGACTCTGTTTTTTCTTTTATGAATTGTTACTCTGTACAATTTGAGGGGTTTACCAAATTAAAATTGAAAAACATTGAAGAGTGGATAGATGCTTGTAATCCCCTTTACCTAACCCTATGCAATAATTAGATTAATTTGAAAGAAAAAAAATCAGTAAGGCCCACGAATATTATATAAAAACTTGACATAATTTTCTGTGTATACTGAAATTTATTTGTACCATCTCAGTCTATTTAAAATTACAACCACCCTAAAGATGAGTACATGCGATTCTCGAATTCTGGTCGTGTGTATATTAATCAGTAATGAAACTCGTAAATGTTGAGCAGCCATGATTTGGATGATGGTGAAGAGAGAAGAACATAAGGTTAGAAACTTGCCTATGGCAAGTCACCAAGCTCTGTTTTTCCATCACTTATATGAGTTTTCTTCGTGAATGCTCATTATACGGATGAGTGATGGGTGACCAGTACATCACTTTCATCAATCGGAGGCAATGATGATGTATAGGCTACCTTTATTACAGGAATTCCTACTGTAGTCATAGATAAAGTTCATAAGTGATTTATTTGATAGATCATTAATATATATTATACTATTAATAAATATACTCTAGTATAATATCCTCGCACTTTCGAGTCACAGCATCTAGTCTCTATAAAACTTAGCATCAAAAATATCGGATAAGTTATCAAAAATATCAGACCCGCCATCAATAAAATTAGACTCACCATCAAAATATCAGATCTGCCATTAATTTAAATAATTTTTTATTAGGGAGATAACTTTAATATAGTGTCAGGGTATTCTTCCCCTGGAGAAATAAACTTTATTCTGAAGTAACTTATGATTTATTCCAGTGGACTAAAGTACAGTTAAGCAATTGAGTGAGCAAAGTTAGAAGGTTATAATGGTTAATTTCTCATACCTATAATATATATAGGTCACGTCCATATTCCTATAATTAATGTTACCGGTATATTCATAATTGGCAAGCTACTTATTAATTTTGTGAACCTATCACAAGAAAGCTGTGAAAATAGTAGTGTTGGCTTTTTGGGAGCGGAAATCTTCGGAGCTGATTTAAACAGATTTAACTCCGTTTGTGAAAGTGCCGGGAACTAATTTTTTTTCTTTTTTTTCTTAATTTGAGCGAGCAAGTGAGGTAGAGAGGTCAACTATATATATAATTTGAGATACCCGGTTTTCACACTGGTATTATATTAGAAAAATTTCTCCGATCGACCTATGTTCGACCGCACAAGCGAATTCGGATATAGGTCAGAGTAATTGACTTATTCTTGTACTATCTCTGAGGTGACTATTATTAATGAGGAGAGTCAGTTGCTTAATCTGTTCACTGCAAGAGTATGGAATTGAGTCGATAATCGCGACCTATATATTGATCGTATCAAATATTGAAATGTATCTCTCCTCTTCAGAGAAACGCAAACACAGCCGCGCTAGATATACTCATCAACCCTGTACCCCGTCCGAAGTATCGTCCCATAAACGTTATGTTTTATTGCTCTGTCTTATTTTATTTTCGTTGTTGTGTGTTTTTTTCATAGTTTTTGTATGGCCTTCATTGTACCTATTCTTTGTCATATGAGTATAATTAGTGTTTGAGTAGAGGCCTCGTAATCAATTGGCCTCCTGACTCAACAGTATATGTATGACTAAACAACATGTCTCCTGGAATTATTTCCCGCTGATGGTCGATATAAAGCAGTCTTAGGTAAATCGGATATAAGTCACGTGGTAGAAACAGAGAAAAGAATATTATAACAGAAATATAACTGACACTATAATGTTAACATTAATTTAATAGCGGGTCAGAAGCGTGAGATAATAGCTCTCTTAAGCATGGATAAGAGCGAATATTTGGTACACCAGCCGTTTTCTATCAACCCTTTATCTGTGCTTGGCAAGCTTTTATTTGAGCGGGAGTCTTTAGGGGAGCGAGATTTATAAATCTTAAAAGCAACAGGACTATGCTTCGCAAGAGTCTACAGGAGTTCACTGTGTAGATCTGCTATATAGGGTTAACATGTGTCTATTATAATCTAGGATCGCCCAAAATATGTGAGGTTTTATATGGAGCTTATGGTTATTGTGAATTATGAGTAATCATTGATGTGAGGGAGAGGGATTATATTAATTTACTTAGTAATCTAATCTTTATCAAATATATTGTATTCGAGTCTGATTACTTTAATGCTTGGAGGGAAGATTGCACGATTGGCACTAAATCAATCCGATAGTACATACCAATGACGCATAGATTTCGAATCAAGACTCGAATCTTTTTACATAAGCAATACTCCGAAGTACACAACTATTCATATCTGTCCGAGTCATCGATCCAACAATAATATGGAAAATCAGGCTTGAAGTACTTAAGTGATGCAATCTTCTCCCAGTATCAAACGAGCCGCTATACTCTCCGAAGTGAGAAATTCGTATGGCCATTTGTCACGAGTCACTACTTGTTATAATGTCATGAGTATATAACAAAAGCTGTAATTATTAAGATAAACTTATGTTATAAACCTATTGAAAGAAATTATTGTAATGGAGTCCATAAAAGTGAAATGAGAAGGAACTAACCTTGCCCAGGGGAGAGAAATTTTGGAAGAGGTTGAGATTAAGAGGAAATAATACACAAAGAATGAAGAGCGATATGGAAGGAAAAGGGACCGAAAAAGAAAGAGGAAGAAACAAATGTTGAAGAAATAATGAAGATTCCAAATTGAATTCAAAACCTATAAATTGAATAAGTAGAGGAGGTAAGGTTTTAAGGAAATTGACTCCGAGGAAGAGGTGAAAGGGCTGTTTGTATGTAGAAAAAGGAGTAGTAGGACTTCAAGAATCATCCACAAGAAACTTTTTATTTGGAGGGGTAGTGGTCTATACAGAAATAAAAGTCTAAATGAGAGAGGAAATTTTTTTATGAAAAATCATGGCAAGTCTGTACGAAAAACTCCTAAAAGCGAGAAATATTTTGACGACGAAATGCAGTGCGAAGAATGGAGGCGAAAAAGATACATAACATAATATTTAGAAAGAGATCATCACGGAGTAAACACGTATAGAAAGAAATCTGTTTGAATTAAAGAAAAAAAAACAATGCTCAACAGTTAAATTGTTAGTGCAGGTCAAGAGTATTGGAACGTTGTGGTTCATTAAGGACGAAAAATGCATTACTTGAGGTTTGATACGACAATGCTCTCTGGCCTCATTGCCCAAAAACATCTCTAACAAACTTCTGTAAAATCATCCTTTCCTCTCTCTTATTTCGCTCGGATGAATCTGTTGTTAATCTACCCTGAAAGGCCCAATGCATGCCTCTTGCGGCCTGCTATATCCTCCTCTATTATGTCAACCCTGGACGGATTCTGGCATATTCCTCGTCCTTCTCCTTCTCCTCTCACAGGTGTTCTACTCTTTACCTGTCATTTCTTTGAATCGGGTTTGCATGAGCTCCTTGAAATGCTATGAAGAGCTTAGGGGGAAGTTTTGGAGGAAGTGTTCTAAGGAAGTTTTGGAGAGGAAAGTGTACTTCCTGCTGACCCCACCCCTCGTTCAAGTATATTCTCTATGTAATTATAATGAAAATGAAATTCCCTCAGTGTTGGAGATGAAGCGTGAGCCGCGCATATGGTCCAGCTCTAGTGTGTTCCGAAGACAGGATCATGATGCTGCAGCAGCACCGCGAGGGCTCTGATCCTTCTACTATCCGCCTCTATAGCTGCTCAGCTATTGTATTCTTTCTAAAGAATCTTTGGAAACCCTTGCTCAACTCTTAACTTCTTAGATCATCTGGAACTCTTTCCCCTTCTAGTTTCTGATTAACCGAGGTGCGGCTTTTCGGATGGGCTCGAGATCTACTGGTGATCTAGGATACTCTTATTTAACAGATTAGGTGGTTTTCAACCCTTTAGGACTGAAAGGATCGGGAAGACTTGTGGTGTGGACGCTTGAACATATCCACAAGGATTTGACCGGGTAGGCACGCGCCGTATCACAGGAGGCTCTCCTCTAAGCTCCCTTCCTTGGGATTGCCTCCTTCTCTTTTGCTTACTTAAAGTGTCTAAAGGCTTTCTTTTCAAAATCCGCTCGAATGTTGCTGTTAGCTTGATGGGGGCGACTTCTCCTTCTTTCATAAAGTGGTGTTCCTCAGGGTCTGTTTTATCTCCTAACTTTATTGCTGCTTTTCATCAATGATCTTCTCACGGCTGCAATCTTACCCCCTTTCTATCCACTCATAAGTAGATGACTTGACCCTGTCATTCTTCAACTCAATATCCAATGTATTCTTGCTCCCCTCTTCTTACTTCTAGAATTGTCCTCGTCGCTAATCTTATCCGATTCTATTAGCTCGCTGATTCTGGATAGAATTCAGGGTTGGGTCGTCTCAAGCTTGTGAAATATTCTTAAAACCCAACAACTTCTACAAATTCCCTCTCTCAAAGACACTTAACTTTCTATCTCTTTCGACGGTTCTCCCTTCTCTCCTGTTGACAATATAAACATCCCTTGGCCTTAACATAAACACAAAAATGTTTTGAAAAAGCCTCAAATCACAAGTGGTTGCCCTAGGCGGCCCTCAAAGAAAGCTCGGGAGTTTCTGTTTAGGTGCGAGCACCCCACTTTTTTTCTCTTCTCAGTTACTCCAGCTTACAAAGGTCTCATCGCACCTTGGTATTTGGAGTACTGCTTCTCATATCTGTGGGGGCGGGGGCGTCCTGGTTTCAACCGGCTTTGGATAGGGTCGAGTCACAGGCCAAAAGACTTATAAATTGTCGTTGTACTTTCTAGTTCACATTGACCCTATTATTATTGCGGCGCGACTATCCCTTTTTCTGATAGGTAACTGTAGCGTATAAGGCAAGTGCTCGGAGGGAACTATCTCACTGTCGCGGTACCACGGGATTTGGGACCATTTACGACGCCCTCTAGCAGTAGCACAAGGCGGGTGCTGTTGTCGGCACACTGCAGTTTTGCTGTTGATTAGTAGTAAGCCTCCAGACTGGTTCGCTGCGTTGCTTCTTTCTTTCCTTTCCCACCACCTCTGTTTGGTGGAATTCTCTTTCCATCAATCTTGTGTTTCCTACCATCAAGCGTTTAATTTCCCGCCTCATATTTAAAGACTGCGTGCTGTTGCGCCATCTTGCGTAATTGCGTTAGATGGACTTTTTGATTCATTTCAACACCCATTGGCTTTCGTTGAATAGGGTCTGCCCGTGAAGCGGCGGGTGCAACATGTAAAAGAAAATTGAATACAACTAAAGGGTTCTATAAGGAATTCTTAAGCTAGGATGCAGCCGCGTGGCGTGAATACCCCACTGAGAAGAATGGCACCTTAACATACGGTGTACCACTTCCTAGAATGTCATTAAATACCAAACCGAGGACCTTGCTCACTGTGACAAAAAAAAAAATAAAAGAGAGCTGCAGGAGAGAGGAGAGAAGTGCATGAGATGAAAATTAAAGGACCAATGCGATAGTGACCCGATGGTGGCTTTTCAAGCAAAATAAAACCTACTGAAGAATGAGGATTTGGATATGTAGACTTTGATAGAGTTATGGAGGGACCGAATGTGCTTCACCTGCTTCAGAGAGGGATCACAACAGGAAGCCTCATCGTAAAAACTGAAGAGACAGTCATCAAGGGAAGCAAAGTAATTCAAATTTCGCAGCTCCTGTGAACAGAGGGATGAGGCTCACGGAAAACATGAAGAATGCTCGCTAACAGAAGAGAATCCCTTCTCATGGTTGGCAAATGAAAAATGGGCCGAGGTTTTCATTATTATCAGTGTTGCAGGCAATAATTAATCAGCACCGTCCTTCATCTAGTCGAGAGAGGAGCGTTTTATTGTAGGGTTAGGTAGGAATGTAAACACTCCAAAAAGGAACATACAGGCTCTCGCCAGATACTGGTGAAAGCTTAATGTTCTTGCATCACAATTTGTGAATTCTTGAATTTGAGGTATTGAATGTATCTATCTTAAAGGAGTATTTTATTTAATGTCATGTTTGAGTAATCGGAAGCGTTGTTTTTTTATTTCAACTTTTCGGCTGAATAATTGAGGTCTCTTCTTTCATTATTTTTAATTCTTTATAGTGTAGCTAGTAAAAGAATCTTCTTGTAAATTGTAATCATGTAAAACCATAAAAGCTAGTAGCTAAAGCTTTGTTAATACTTACTTTGAAAATGGAAATGGAATATTTTTTTAATAAACACAAACAAAAGATTAATTTATTCTATATATTGGCAATTATTTATTTCCTTTAGAAGGTACTATTCTTAATTTATAAAATATAAATATACTTGGGCACAACGCCAAATATGAATATAAATGACTAAGGTTGTTTGTTACAGGGAATGCAATCTTGAAATGACTAAGCAGTGCACAAATGTTCTTTCTTAATTACTTAATTAGGTATTAATCTGTGAGCGATAAAATCTTCTGTCATCGGAACCTAAAAAAATGAGCATCGGTATCGTATCAACGTATACGGCCCTTTTCTGGTATCGGTACATCCCTTATATATATATCATGATATATATATATACTATATATATATATATATATTATATATATAATGATGATATACTATATATACATCTATATAATATTTAATATAATATGTATAATATAAAAAGATTTTTATATATAAGTTATATATAATAGTAATATATTGATCTATAATATATTAGTATTATATAATAATATATAAATATATATAATATATATATATATTTATATATATATATATATATAGTGGAGACCAAGTGACGAGGGCATGAATAATTACGGTCACTTGACCTCCAGATAGAAAAAGTAATTAGTATTATCAAAATTAATAAAAATAATATAGAACAGTGAGAAAATGAAAAAAGAAATTATGCGATATCTACCTGAAGGAGATATTTAAAAGAGCCATTTAAGCTTTCGTTCTACTGGCAGGATACAGGAAGGAGGGACCATAAGCTTGCTCCAAATGCTCCTGGTTTGTGGCTATGTGTAGATCACTTATAACAATAGGTAGAAGGGGAGAATGAAAAAGAAGTAAAAGATAGCTTTATTTACACATACATACATACTATCAAAAGTAGTAGAGTTAACAGTTAATATACATTCATCATGTATCCGGGAAACTAGGGGGATAGCCTTATGATATAAAAAATGGTTACGGGGGTGGGAACCCACAACTGTAACTAAGTTGTTGTTAATATATAAATATGATAAGAAGAACTGACTTACTATTAACGTATCTGGGAAGTTATCCAGACTTGATTAATGGGTCTGGGAAGTTATCCAGACTTGATTAATGGGTCTGGGAAGTTATCCAGACTTAAGAGATTTTTTTACTATTATGATTAATCTTGCGAGGTCTATAATGAAGACTCAATACAAAGATAAAGACTTCTGGAGAATTGACCTAAGGTTAATACCACTAGATCCAGAAATAAGACGTCAAAATAAAAGATGGTTCCGGCGATGTCTATAATGATATAAGATATAATATGATATAAGAATCAAAAACAAAAACTTCTGAAGAGGGTTTGGCCCAACATTAAGAGTCAAAAACAAAACCCCAATAATAAGACCCTGTAAAAATGATTACAGGAATTAGATGTGTTATTTAAATGAATGTATTTAAGATATTTGAATATGTGACCATTAATTAAAGAATGAAAGTAAGATACTATAATATTAAATTAAGAGAGAGATCTTACCCTAACGATAAGAACGTTGTCAATGAGGGGTCTTATTTAATGACGAGACGAGTCAGAGAATCCAGGGGATGACGAGTCTTGGGTAAGTACTGTAACAAAGGGAATGAAGTGAATACTTTCCTGTATTATATACTTAATAGGTTAATTAGGATTTCAAAACAATGTTACATACCTGTGATCCTAATGTGTAAGTGTTTCCTAATTCATAGGTACATCAGTGATTGAATGGAATTATGGAATTAACATCATTGACTTTGGTAGTGTTCTTTCATTTACGCTTTGATAAGCTTGTATAACTACTTGTTATTAAAGTTATAATTAAAATTATAAATTATGACTACATGGGGATGTCTACTGTAAGAGAGAAAAACTGATTTAGTACCCAATGATAAATCAGGGTAAGACTAGAATAGAAACAAAAAATAATTTACAATAACTGCCAGGTTTTACACCCTAATAAGTAGAGTATCGCACTTATGCTAATCCAAGTAGAATAAGTTTTTCCATGCTTGTTAACCACTCTTGCGAACTAACTTTATAGCTGACACATGTATTGTTGAAAATTTAACCTGGCTCCACAATCCGCAGCTTACACACACTCCCCCGACTAAGCCTAAAAACCACCACCTTACTTCGGAAGGCCATAATAATACAGGAGAGCAAAAACTTAAGTGTTTACCGAGGTAGAGATAGAGGGTGATTTCCGGTATATTGTGGAGTCAGTGTCTAAATGCATTAAAACATCCTAATACATCTATTAATGGTTTTTACGTAATCTCGTTAGGTTCTGACTGATTCAGTAAAGGTTATACCTACAAACCATACAATTAATTGGATACTTTGGAACTACGATAGGACAGGTACAGTAAGAACAGTAAGAATTAGAAACCAGATGGACCTCTTAGGAGATGGATGGAAATGCAAAACAGATAAATTTTGAATCTGAAGCTTATTGCAAATAAATTTCCACAGGAAGGAAATAAATTTTTCATCGGAAGAAAATAAGTCAGTAGATAAAGAAATTTGAATTAGAATATAAAATAACCTTATCAATTTGTTTTAGAGTACAGTAATCATTTAATACTTAATATTAACTTAAATCATCCGTTTTAAATAATATGAAGGATTTGGTTATAATCCAAAATATTTAAATATTGCGACCCCCAAAAGTAATGTTGGGAATTTTGGGACATTTGTTATTTGCTTAGAGCAATTAGCGTAATACATCTTTCATAATCACAAAACTGCAAGTGTACTTAACATTACTTAGTAACATTACCGACCGGATGTCTTCGTGCTTTTTTTTGGAGAACTTCAGCAATCGGAGAAGCGTCGGATAGCCGCTGCTTGCATCCAGAGACATCATCTGAAATATGAAACTAACCTGCCTCCGCTACTCCGCGATTGCACATCGTCATTACGAATATTGACCATGAAAGTCATAGGTTTTCGAGGAAATATAGTATGTATGGCTATATAAGTTCTCCATATAAGGAATGGAATAGCAACATACTATCTGATTTCTATTTCCGCTTGTATAGTATATGATAGATCCTGTTGTAGAAAAAAAATCGGTGAGCCTGGGGCTAGAAGTAGTTACTTTCTTCATCATGAGAGCATAAACCTAGTGTTTCAGGGAATGTTGTGAATTTAAATATAGAAAGAGTCAACGCAGCTCTTTACGTTTTCTGTGGGTTGAAGGGATTAGTGATTTAAGAGAATTTTCTGATCCATGGTTGGTGTTGAATCTCGGATTTATATCTTTTGAGATACCCTCGAATGGCTGTTTGGCAGAGTCCTTTTAAATCAGTCTTCCGTAAAGTGAGATCGGGGAGTAAATGGTTTTCTTTAAGGGCTGCTCTCAATACCACTGGGGCTAGCATCATTTCTCCGGGTTATTGTTATGAAGTTTATAGGTGTCGTAGAATAATTACTATGCAAAGAAGTGAAAGGAATATCTACATGTATGATTGCTACGGAACATGTATATTGGCATATTAATAATTAGTCTCTTAAAATGTCCTTGAGAAGGTTTTCCTTGAAGTCAATGGAAGTTTGAGGAGCTTATGTGGCCATCCTTCTGGAAGCTATTGGGAAGTGATAAGATCGCTGGTTCAACAGCAATCAATCTTGATGACCAAGAAAGGATGGTTTGCAATTTAAGGTATGTTTCAGTGCAAATTACAGCTAACAGTGTGGTACAGACTGTGTTTTCTTTAGTAGTTTCAGTTAAAGTTACAGGGAGTGCTGTGTGTATTTCAGTGTTTCTGGAGTCAGAATGTAAGGAAGAAGACGTTTCTTTGGGTTGTGAATTGTAAAGTGTGAATGATTCCATGTTCATGAATGAAAAATCTGTGTTGGACTTTTTCTCCACAGGTGGATTACTTACAACAGGTGAACTTAACGTTGTTAAAGAAGGGCTATATGGTTTTGGTAACTAGGTTAGGCCAAATTAGCATTAGGCCTACACCAGATTGGGTAAGGTAGTTAGGAATTGAATAGGTTTAGGTAACTTATGAATTAGGTAAACAGGGGTTAGGTAAATTAGTATTAGGTAACCCTTGGTTAGGGTACAATTTAGTGTATTGAGTAAACATAGGTTAGGCGAAATTGTGGAATTAGTATCCGCTGAGAAGTGAAATGACTTAGGGGAAAACGGACACTCGCCGTGGACGTGGACTTGTTCGTCTTTGGGAAGCAGAATTCTCCGTAATATGACCAGTTTTGGAGTATGTTACAGTGGACGAGACTTAAGAGCAGTTGGAGTAGAGCTATAGGTGGCATTTGTTGAGTTGGAGGGTGTTGAGAGACACTTGCAGTGTGCCCCGGGTGAGCGACCTCGCATAAGGGACAAACAGCCTGTCGCAAACTTTCTGTGGGAGAGATGGTTGGAACAATTTTAACGTGTTCTCGCAGTCAGGCTATA
>JABUQX010117001.1:0-7500 GCA_015478945.1 Trachelipus rathkii
TTCAAATTATATATATTATTATATTATTTAAATATACCATATATTATATATATTATTTTCATATTTTATTTCTATTATTTATTTTATAAAATAATAAAATTTAAACTTCTATATAAATTACCTTATTCTTTAAATTTATCTCAAACATTACATATAAATTTAGTATACTATATCTTTAAAAAGTTATCAGGATATATAATTTTTTATTCATACTAATTATCAACATTTTGAATTATTGTTAATATATCTTATATAAATAAAAAAGTATATATTTTAAAATGGATAAAATTATATAATTATTTATATTTATGCAAGTGAGAGAATAGAAATACGGCAATGATAATGTAACGGTTTTGCATCTTTGAATAGGATATAATTGGGTACAATATATACAAACCAAAACTATGAGGGTAAGGAGGATAAAATAAGTGAGAACATATTAATTGAATTAGTAATTTAGAAGATATGGAGGTTTAGGTTTTATAAGTGTAAATACACTACTATCGTAGATAAGTAACTTTCTCTTCGTAAACGAACTCTACGGTGTTGTTCATAGCTGTTTCTGGAATATAATTCCCTGCAATCAGATTTCTTTCCAACACATTAGATATGTTGTTTATAAACCATCAAATAATTTAGATTATCCACTTGCCCTGGTAAGTCCTTCCATGACTTTAAGATCTTGATGGAAGCGTTTCACTCCTGCTCAGTACTAACAAATCGCTAGGTTATCCGGAAATTTTCTTAGGTGAGTATGTAAGTAGTGCAACTTTAATACTCATTCTACATCCATGAAGAATGAAGAACTGTCCTAGCAGTTCCTGTGGCCAATGGTTAGTGGCTCTCGCTTTAGTTCCCTCAGAAATTCGGTGGCTACATCTGAAAACGCATTCCACGCTCTTGCTTCTAACACAGTCATTGTTGTAACAAAGGCAGCATCACGGAGGAGTGCCCGTATTTGTGGGCCATCAATATCCCAGCTTTTTTCTCTCGTCATTCAGACCAGGAAACGTTGAGCATATATATATAGCGAAGCATTCACCAATCATGGTCAGGCTTCACAAATTGTTTCATCAAACCAAGTTTTAGTGTAGTGGAGGTAAGATGATGTTTCTCTCTGTACAAGTGGTTCACGTACGATGTTCCTGTAACACACCTGGCGTCAAGGTTTCCTTCGGTGGCCATTCTCTTTTGGTCAGTGATCCTTGTCGCCCGGCTGTCCCAATAGCAGCAGGAAGCAGGATATTTGGTGAAACCTGCTTGCGACCGAGCACAGTGTTTAACCGTTTTTGAAGATCACCGCATATTTACCATCCATGTACCTTGATAATGTTCATTGTTACCTCTCAGATACTGTCTTGATTTTGCTTACTCGCTACTCATACATCCGACCAAAAGAGTATCCTATTATGGAAACGAAGCATACCCGTTGAACTGTTGTGTAACAAAAACATATAAACATAAAGCTTCTTGAGTGTCAACATATAACGTCGCTAAATCAATAGCATCGAGTATTGTCTGGGCGGAGTCCCATAGCGAGTAGTAGGTATCGATCCTAACTATCACTGCATCACTACACCACAATATACGATTAAAACCAATCTGATCTGGAAAGAGACCTCCATCGAGTCTCTATGGCTTCTCTATAAGTCTTATTAACATGTCTCACTTATAGATTGCATTCATGGACACGATTAGTAACATTAATTTTTTTCATAGAGCAACTCTCAGAAGATTGACAGACTACTCATGTGAAACCTAGGTAGGCATATACAAAACTCACCATATCAAGATTGTTCAGAAAAAATTAATTCTCATACCCTGTGATGATAAACAATTGCGCGATCCATTTCCGCAACATGAGATATCTAGCAAGATGGAATGAAGATCAAGACAGTCATACATTTCAGATTTGATCATGTGGCTATCCTATACACTTAGCGTAAAAATTAGAGACCGTACCTATTTAGTTACCACATGCTTCACAGAAAAATCAGACATGCCGATTTATTATTACTTGTTCTTGTATTACAAATATTTCTCACATCAGTGTGAAAGTAGTTGTGATTTATTAATAAAAAATATTGCGAATGAGTAAACGTCTATATATCAGCCCTAAATTACGCTAGTGCGCTATCTATTGTAAATTCTTTGTTCATATACTATGAGGGGGAGGCAGAATTTAGAAAGTGGAGGAGTACATTTTTCCTAAATTGGGAATATTGCACAAAAGAAGGAGGCTCCACATGAATGTTCTATCTGAATAGGACACACGGTGATGTGAAATACAGCAAAGGCAGAGATATTCGTTATTAATAATTTAATACAGCACTTTCCGAATTAACCAGGTATTATTATTTTACTTAACTTTTATAATATCAAATAAAACCAAGAATTAAATTCACTTCTTTCTCTCTGATTTGACACGACAGTATGTGAAGTGGCCCATATCTTTATTCTTCCCTAAATGGATCCAGAGACAAGAAGACTTAGAAAGATAAAAATAAATATACGTGTTAGTTAATTTTTTCTTCTGAAATTCGCAAACAGCGAACTGATTATTCGCAAATGTTCGGTATTCGGCGAATGTATATTCGCCAATATTCGGTTTTCGGTATTCGGCTGTTTCAATATTCGATCTGGTGCAACCTTCAACATTGAATGGAGGTATAAGCTTCGAATAATTTATTAATTATATATACCAAAATATTTACTAATTAGTATGAAAACTATAGAAAAGTAATTATTAGTATATATATAAAAATTAATTATAACACACACAGACCAAGTTGACCTATTAGACTTATCCTCGCTACACACAAAGTGAACAATTACAAATTATTAAAATATCTAATCAAGTCTTTGGTCTCTAATTAATAAGTAATCTATCATAAGCATTAAATGATATCGATACATACATCGTAGCTTTATTACAATCTTTAAATTAGTTTTAAACGGGTATTATTTATATTTATTCATGATACATTATTCGAATAATATGTATTTGACAGTCACCAGTTGTTCTCAAGTAAGTTGGTGTACCCTGAAAAAAATAGATACATTAAAGTTTTAAAAAGGATGCTAAAAAAAGATAATAAATTTAAAAGGTTTTTCTTTTACACATATTTAGTTCGCGCACCCTCTATGATGGATGTCTCGTAAAACAGTCATCAGTTGAGCAAAACCACTTGAATGGGATATGAATTATTACAAAGGTAATAAATACAATCAATATAAATATATATGCGTTTAGTTAGAGTTTCAAACCGTACATTCGAAGGAGAGGACATTATTTTGTGCTGGGTTCTCAATCCATTTAGCTCCTCAAACTGAGGACAGGAACATAAACACTGTTCTTAACTCTTCAGATTTACAAAATTCCAATTTTAAAAAGTTATACGCAATTTTTCTTCTGACTTCACATATAAAACGTCTTTTTCACGGAGCGTTTTCGTTTTCTATTTGTTAGTCATTTCCTTTTTAGCATATTATCCTTTCTTAAAGTATTATCGAATTTTTTTATGAAAATATCGATTTAATATAAACCAACAATTTTATGGTTTTTCGAATAATTTCTACACACCTCTCGAATCTAATATTTAGATGGGTTCTCACAAATAACCCACAAATTATGGGATAGTATTAATATATTATTATATTGATCTCCAAAGAGAAGTATCGCACATATGGTTGTGTGCTTGATAATACGCAAGTACCTATTCACAGCCAATTTTCTATGGAAAATAATTTGAAAAATATGATGAAAATTTGGGATACATTATTGAATTTCAGGGTAACTTATTTGCGATTAGGATAAAATTTTCAGAGCTTTTGTAGTCGGATAATAGTCTTTTTCTATTTAGAATTTTTTTTTTTGTATATGCCAGTAGGTTTTCACAAGAATGTACTTAAACAAAATTGTATTAATAAAATTATATTTTGAAATTTTGACAGGTTAATTATTTGTTTTGAGTTATCTAAAACATAAGGATTTTTATTAAAAGTATAAGAAAAATGCACGCACAGTCTTATCTGATTATTGTTATATTTCGCCTGAAAAATTTGTTGATGCGGAATAAGTAAAAAATAATAACTACTAAAAATATTTTATATTTTTCAGTATTATTTCAAAAAAATTTTTTGGAAAGAGATAGAATATTCGATATAGTTTATTTTTTGCCCTTGTATCCGAATCAAACAATTCAAATTTTCAATAGAAATAATATAGTCTTGGTTAGTTGAGAGACATAAATTCATTGCACACATTTTTCATTTTTGCTCGAGATATTTGGATATGGGGTAAATCAAAATATTAATACCCCATTTTGTGGGTATCGCGACGCCATCTATTTACTAATTCGAGTTTGAATTATACTTTCAACAACAAATGACCAATGTAATGGATATGTTCAACAATGCAAAATACAAAGAGAAAGTGGCTATATCGAGCGAAAAACGCTCGAAAACGATGTTTTAGAGATCAGAGAAAGCTGCGGTTTACTTTTAATTGATAAAACTGGCTGGAAGTTAAGAATTTAGTGTCCATTTCCGGTTTAGGGCTAAAATGAATTAACCTCCAAGATCAACTTGGACTCAACCCTTAATATAAGTAATTCTTTTACCTATGGACAAAGTTCTCATTATAACGGCATCCGGAAACGAGCAGACGTCGGATGCAAAATATTTTTTTGCAGGTTAACCTCTATGGATACATAAATAGATGTTCTACGGGACGAATTGAATTTTTTTCCTATGTTTCTAGGGACGAAATGGGGGTTAAAAAGTTAAGTTGTATAGGTTTACCGTTTTTTAGGTCAGGTCAGGTCACCCCTACGAAATAAAATTCATTTTGTATATTAAAATAAGGTTTATTACCCTTCAACAAAATCATTTCTTTACGTTTTGAGCATACGCTCACACGGACGCTTACTTTCAATACATTTTATTCAATTTAGAATGTCGCGCAACAAACTAGACCCAAAAACAAGCAAATAAAAAAAAATTTTATTAGCTTTAAAATAGTTTTCTTTTCGCCCTAAAAATGTTACATATTAATATCAAAGTTAAGTTTTATATATCAGGTTAGAATTTGCTAATATAACAGATATTTATCCTGTTTGCCATTAAAAGTTTACTTATATACAAACCTAGAAACGGATCTCTTTAAGAGAAAATTAAAGTGGGTACAAGCCTTTCAAAGTTGTTAATAACTCCCACCATCACTTATCTCATTTTGATCCATCCAGGTTAGGTCGCATTTCAGGCCATCTAGTTCAGGTTATAGTGTTTTTGATATTAGGTATATCACGGAGAAATCTACTCGTATAAGTCACAAATACTTATCATACACCTGAACTAGGATGGACCCTAAAACGAGCATCTAGGCCACTATTATATATAAAAAAATATATATATTCATTATATGAAATACCTCATAATATATATTATTATTACAAAAATACTAGTATATATATATATTATTATATATAATAATGAATTTTATAATATATATAATATTAATATATATAGTATTATATTATATATAAGGTTATATATATGGCCCAACTAAAGTAAGTTTACCCGCATGATATCCTTTAATACGAAAAAACTAAGATAGGTCATTGAAATACTGATAACATAGTAAGATCAGCGTATGAAAATTTGTATGGAAATGACATTAAAAAACTCTCTTACCTTTTTTTAATTTTTTTTTATATCTCCAAACTACGATATTGTAGAAAAAGAAAACTAATAGACATCATATGGATCAAGGTTGTATAATTTTGTTTTAGGGGGTCTGAGTCCGACGGTGGGACAGAGAGGGGGAACGTTTTCCATATCCCGAAGGGGAAGGGCTTGGAGGAACTTCCCCGCGACATCCCAAATAACCAAAGAGCGGGGTTCCGGAGAACCTTCCCGGGAGGGGGGGTTAAATAGTCCTACCCCGTCTTCCCCAGTGAGGCCGAGAGACCCTCAGACTCTTTGATCTTTGCGTTTTAATTTATTTTTAAATAGAACATTCCTAAAAAAATATATATATATATTTTATTCATACATATTTTAATACGCTGATTCTAAATATGTTATTAGTTTTTCCGTAAGTCTTCGTAGTTTTGGAGAATATAAAAAAAAAAATCATAAAAAGAATAAAAAAAATTTTTCTTTTTATTTTTTCCAATAACAAAAATTTCATACGCTGATTTCTTATATATGTTATCAGTTTTTCTTGTATCCGGTATGCTTAGTTTATACGAGATAATCATAGCGGAGTAACTTCCTTTAGTTTTCATATACCTATATATTTTAGTATATATTTATTATACTAATATAAAATATAAAAATATATTATATTATATATTATAATATAACCTATTATTATTATCTATATATATAAATATAATATACTTTAATATACATATATAATATATATAGTATATTATATATATATATCTATTAATATACTCTAATTATAATATGATGATAAAACTATGGGAAAATATATTTAAACTTTGAGAAGCAGTAACTTTTTTTTTCCTAAGACTTAAATCATTTGTTTTTTTATGCTCATTATTTTTTTTGAGTAATCCTGCGATTTTTCAAATAATAAATATATATATATATATAATTATATATATATATAATATATAACTTTCACTATATTATTAAATAATATATATTTGTATAATTATATTATATTATATATATATATATATATATTATATACCTATATATAAAT
Source organism: Trachelipus rathkii (assembly GCA_015478945.1). Lineage (NCBI taxonomy): Eukaryota > Metazoa > Arthropoda > Malacostraca > Isopoda > Trachelipodidae > Trachelipus > Trachelipus rathkii. The sequence continues at coordinate 6,737 of JABUQX010117001.1, forward strand.
ATATATAATATTATATATATTACATAATATATCGTATAATATTATTAAAATATATATATATATTTATTTATATAGTGTGAAATAAGTAAAAGCACACCGCAAAGATATCTTAACAAACTAAGATAGGCTAAAGAAAACTGATATAAACATTATGGAAAAAGCGTGTGAATCTTCAAAACGAATAGGTACAAGAGAAACTTAAAAACTTATTTATGAACAGAGTTATGAAATTTGTAATGAAAAAAAAGGATTTCGGTTTTATTTTTTATAAAATAATACCCAGGGTAAACGCAAAGATTCCAAAGACGCATCGGAGTCTCTCAGCTCCTGGGGTAATTTCCGTCCCCCTCAGTTCTCACCAGATAACCGGCTTGGAGCCCCCTTTAAAAAAAATTCATACGCTGATTCCATAATTTTTTTTTAAGTATTAAAAAAAAAATTTCCTTTTTTTCATACATAAATTTCATACGCTGATTCTTCATATACTGTTATTAGTTTATCTTGTACTAGACGTAGTTTTGGATAAAAAAAAAAAAAAAAAAACAATTTTTTTTTTTTTCTTTTCCATACAATTTCATAGCGCTGATATCCATATATGTTTATGTCAGTTTCTTGTACCGTATCTAGATTTGAGAATCATGCAGGTACTTTACTTCGTTTGGCATATATATATATATATATACTATATATATAATAATTATTAATAATTATAATAGTTATATAGGAATATAAATATATATAAATAGGGTAATTATAATAATAGA
>JABUQX010117001.1:12500-34668 GCA_015478945.1 Trachelipus rathkii
TCCGAGAGTTCAGGAACCACCATTGCGTTTTTGTTAGATTACTCTGGTTGTCCGACAGGTGTGAGCCAAATGTTTGACCAGGTGGAGCAAAATTTAACCACTTATTAGAGGTAACATTTTAAGTCATCATCTCCATATTGGTAATTCTTATACCAAAGTTCATAGAGAGTGATTTGCTTAGGGATACTTTAAGGTCACATTTGGCCTTGTTATGTTTTTTTTTGGTACAAATACTTTTACCGATGAAAATGATTCCGAAAAATTGTGGTTCAAAATCGAAGAAATTTCCATTTTTCCGTGGGCGGTTGTATTGATTAAAGAAGGAAATAATTTTAACCGCTAATTTGAAATTTGTGGTGATGATACAGTACTGAAGTATGGTTTTAACCTAAATATCTTTATTTGAAGTTTGGTGAATATTTTTTTAAAAAATTTACAGGGTGTCCCAAAATCAATTTTTCGAAAATCGGAAACTTTGAACCTTAATATCTCTGATAGGGTAAGTGCTAAAAATCTGAAAATTTCACACATATTATACTACTACCATAGATGTTCCTTCAACTGCAATATTGACTTTGGTATTTTCTTGGTTTGAGAAGACTCCATAAATGCAAAAAAAAAAAAAAAATTTTAAGTTGCTTGATAACCGGTAATTATTTGTTATGTCAGTAGTTCAGACAAGATCATTGAGCAAATGAAATAGTGTTGGCATCAGGAGGAAAATGAAACAAATGTCTAAAGAAAATTTAATTGTTACAAATTTTCCAATATAAATTACAAAATGTACCGATTATATCTACTGTTAGGAATGACAAAATTAACTAAATAACTTGAAAAATTTATCTATCATTATAATATATGACTATATATATATACACATCCATATAATATATTTATATATATATATATATATATATATATATATAATATATATAGTATATATACTTATATATATATTATGTACCGTGTCGGTATAATAGTAAATAAATTTATTCAAGGATAAGTAATAGTAAGTGTAACAGTAAGATTTCTGGCTACACCAGATAAATAAAGAAATCTTGGTACAAAGCAGTCCTTGTAATGCGAAAATAACTGTTTCATCTCTTTTTTTTGTATTAATCAAGGTCGCCAGAGGTATTCTAGTCAGGCCAACGGCGTAGCCATGGGGAAGAGAGCCAGTTATTGAAAAGAGATCGGAGAGACCAAACTATGAGAACACTAGTTCAGTCATCCAGTGCCAAAGAAGAGTTGATACGTGGATTTGAATGACGTGAATCATATTTAAGGTATTTAAAAAGCAAGTTATTTTTTGAACAATGATATTTCGTTACATGTGTGTTCATTCACAGAGAAATAGTATATAGACACTATTATAAAGAAAGATAATTAAGAAGCGTTTCGCTATTCCAAAACTATTTTACTATTTGCTATAATAACAAGGTGAATCTCTTAAATAGGGCCAATTAATCAAATTATAGAGATCAAGCTTTGTACATATTATATTATATATTTATTTATATATATATAGTATATATATATATACCTATATATATAGTAATATATATATATATATATATGTATTCTCATAGGTATGATTATAACATAAAAAAAACTTTTAAATGCATACTAACATAAATTGTTGCAGATATAATCCGGTTTATATTATATATATTATTATAAAATCGGTATATACTGCACAATTTTATTATTTAGCATTTAAAAGTTTATTTTATGTTATAATGATTACCTATGAAGATATATATATATATATATATATTATATATATTATATATTATTATACTTATGATACTAATATATATAAATATATATATATATATATATATTAAATATTATATATATAATATTATATGTACAAAGCTTGATCTCTATAATGATTAATTGGCCCTATTTAAAGAGATCACTTTGAATAGCAAATAATAATAGTTTTGGATATAGAGAACGCTTCTTTTTTAATTATATTCTCTTATTAATTATGTCTAAATGGACCTTTTACATGAACACACATTAAGATATTTTCACTGTTCAAAAATAAATTTTTTCTAAATACCTTAAATATGATTACCATTAAAGTATCAATTTTTGGACCGAGAGAGTGTCAAGATGTTGGCTCTCCGATCTCTTCTTCATAACTGGGCTCCTCCCATGGCACGCCGGTTGGTGCACAGAAATCACCTCGAGCTGACCTTGAAATCAAAAAAAAGGAAATGAAACGTTATTGTCGATACAGGACTTGCTTTGTACACAGATTTCTTATATCTGCTGTATCCAAGAAATACTTTGTAGCAACTTACAGTATATCCTTGTAATAAATTTTATCCTATGTTCATACAAAGAACATTACATAATATATATCTATCTGCATAATATATATATACTATATATTATATATATATATTATATATATACTATATATATTATATATATTATAATATATATATTATATATATTATATATGATATTTTCAAAGTTATTTAGTTAATTTTGTCATTTACAGTAGATATAATGGAACATTCTTATGTATATTAACCTTAAAATTAAATTTTTTACATTGTTTTCATTTCTCCTTGATGCCACACTATTTCATTTGTCTATGTATTGTCTTGAACTATAATAACTATATAAGTAGGTTCATAACACAACTTAAAGAAAAAAAATTTTTTTTTTGGCATTTTCTTTGAAGGGCTGTTTTTCTTTAAAACCAAAGCAATACCAAGTAATATTTGCAGGTGAACGGAACATCTATGGTAGTTGTATATGTGTGAATTTTCAGATTTTTTAAGCCTTACCATCAGAGATATTAAAGGTTCAAATGTTCCGATTTTCCGAAACATTGATTTTTGGACACCCTGTAAATTTTTTTAAAAATTTCACAAACTTTCAAATAAGATTTAGGTTAAACAATACTAATGGGCAAACTAAAGAAGTTACCCGCAAGATATCTCGAAAACTAAGATAGGTACAAGGAAACTGATTACATATATGGAATCAGCGTATGAATTTTGTATGGAAATGAAAAAAAAAAATTTACTTTTTTTTTTTTTATTCTTTTTTTAATATCTCCAAAACTACGATAGGTACAAGAAAACTAATAAATATATGGAATCAGCGTGACAAATTCTTTTAGGCGGGCTCAGAGACGACAGTGGGAAAACCAGAAGGGGGAGGAGCCGATTTTGACCACATACCCGTAGGGAGGGGAGGAGGAACACCCGCGACATGCCCAAAATACAAACAGAGCGGGGGTTCCGGAGACCCACCCGGAGGGGGGGAAATAGTCCTACCCGTCGTCCCGAGGCCGAGAGACGTGGCCGAACATCACGTTTGCCAAGTCTATTATGCGGTTGTACCACTGGGGTAGTGATGCCGTTGTAGTAAAAAAAAAAAAAAAATCTTTTTTTCATACATAATTTCAGTTCGCTGAACTAAATAATAGTTATTAGTTTCTTGTACTAATTCGTAAGTTTGGAGATATAAAAACAAAATAAAAAAAGGTAAAAAATTTTTTTTATGCAATTTTCCATAACAAATTTTATACGCTGATTCATAAGTATGTTATAATTATTCTTGTACCACTATCTTTAGTTATTCGAGATCAATTCATGCGGGTAACTTCTTTAGTTTCACCCCATACTTCAGTATGTATGATCACACCAAATTTTCATAGCGTTAATTATTTCCTTTCTTTTAATAAACACCACTGCAAAATTGGAAATTTCTAGATTTTTTAACACAAATATTTCGGATTCCATGTTTCATGGTGGAAATATTTATTTTTCCAAGAAAAAAACATAAAAGGCCAAAAGTACCCTAAGTATCTAAACAAATCACTTTTACACCTTTCTGTAAAGAATTACCAAAAAATATGGAGATATGACTTAAAATGTTACCCATCTATTAAGTGATAAAATTTTGCTTCAACTGGCTCAAACATGTTTTGGCTCACCCGTTAACACCAGAGTTATCTACAAAAAACGAATAGGATGGTTTTGAACTTTCACAGTGATAACATCACGACCATGCGAAAATAATGTAAAAAAAGTTTATCAAAAATTAATTTGATGAGCATGCATCGGTGCGGAAAAAATGGATTGACCCATATATATAAATATATGTAAATAAATATTAATAATGTTATATAATAGTTTCTAATTATATTATATATTTAATTTTATAGAGATTATAAAATAGATATACTAATGATACTACATATAATAAGCTAAGTATACCTTATTACATAATACATTAAATATTATACTATATAATAGTATAAATATATATATATATATAAATGACAAGCTCCCTTACCGCATGTATATACTATATATATTATCATATATATAATATATAATTATATATATTATAATATATAATATATTCTATATATAGATTATTATATATATATATATATATATATATATATATATATATATATATATAGCCAAGATAAAGGAAGTTCCCCGCATGATATGCTCCGAAACAACTAAGATAGGTACAGCAAGAAAACCTAAATAAATATTATGGAATCAAGCGTATAATTTGTATGGAAGAAATGAAAAAATATATTTTCTCTCTCTCTTTTTTTTTTTTTAATATCTTCCCAAAACTACTGATAGGTAGAAAACTAATCAACAAATATGGAGCATCAGCGTATACAATTCTTTTAGGGGGCTCGAGCCGACGGGGGACAGAGGGGGGAGTTTTCCATACGGTATTGGGACGGGGCGGAGGAACCAGCGACCCCAAAATTACAAAAGAGCGGGGTTCCGGAGACCCTCCCAGGAGGGGGGAAAGTAGTCTACGTCGTCCCAGGACGGCGAGAGACCACCGAACTCTTTGAGATCTTTGCGGTTTACCAGGGTATCTTTTAGTTTTACAAAAAAAAAATTTGTTTAATCAATTTCATGACGTTGATTTAAATATGATTGTTAGTTTTCTTGTACTATCGTAGTTTTGGAGATAATAAAAAAAAATAAAAAAATTTTTTTTTTTTTTCATTTTCCATACAAAATTTCATACGTGATTCATCATTGTTATAGTTTTCTTGTACCTATCTTAGTTTCGAGATATCATGGTGGGTAACTTCTTTAGTTTCACCATATATATATATATATATATATATATATATATATTATATATATATATATTATATTATAATTAATATAATATATATATATATAATATTATAATAATATATTATTATATATAGTACTATAATATATAGTCTATATAAGAATCACACCTCAGGGCAATAAGCCCTATTTTATAATGGAACTCGGGCTGTTTGCCTTGTGATTCCGTCACTCTACCGCTTTTAGCCACGGTAAGCGGCCAAAAAATAATATATAGTATAAATATAATATATAATATATATATTTAATATATTATTATATATATAATATATTATATATATTCTATTATAATATAATATATATATAATTATATATAATAATATATATATATATAATATATAATCTTAATAGCAAATATATCTATATTTAACTTCTGAATTAAATATACTTTTATGCATTTAGCAAAATGTAAATATTTTTACTTTTAGCAAAATGTTAAAAATCTTAGTTTTCAATAAAAATTCCCTACGAGAAAATATTTACCCACGCATAGGGAAAATTCTCTACATCTGGCAACACTGACTAATGAAACGAAAAAATACGAATCTCATGACTGATTGAATAATTTATTGCATATTTTTTACAAACCCAAAGCGTGTTTCAAACTTGTATTTTTAAGTTGCCATGTTTCACTTTCGTGAGTAATTCCAGTGCCACGTAGGTCTATATAATTTTTCATTGAAGATTTTTTTTATATTAATTATATATCTTAATTTGATATTAAAAGTGAAAAAAAAAAGAAAGCTAAATTTGCTTAATTGATATTTATATATTTTTTGTTTTGTTTTACCAACAAGGAAGCTATTTTTAAAAATGAAATTTATTTAAATAATACAAATACTTAGACCTTATCGATTTTGTCATCTTGTGCTTACAGCCGACAAGAAAATGCCTCCCCCCACTGATTACCCAAATTTTAGCATACGAATTCTCGTGCATAAACGAAACGCGATTTCGTCCAATCAAGTCTACTCATCTTGTTCTAACAACCATTCCAGGTAATCGAGGCTGTTGTGATCGGCCCCGTGGCTTCTGAAATAAAACATACAATAAAAAAGAAAATTTCAAGATGGTTTATATTCAGAATATTTGATCAACTATTGTGATGAGTTTAGTCGACTTTGGACAGCGATTGAGATTGTAAAGCTATTTATATATATATACCGTTCATAAATTTACATTACATCAATTATTTTATATAGATTATGTTTTACATTTTTTCGTAAGAACGTGCTTAAACGGGCAAGCACGAAATGCGAATGTAGCAACCTTAACAAATTAAAGATTTCGTCAGTATTGGTGAGCATTTTCTCACAAGATTTTGCGCTAAAATTTGTGACAAAAAGGAACGAAAATTAGCATTTCTAACGTTTTCGTAACACAAATGCAAAAACGAAAACTGCTTTAAATTGAATTAAAATGCACACACACACACACAAAAACAGCCTACCAAAACACAACACTATCATATCACACAAACACGAACACACCTACACCATATAATATCATATCACACTACACTATATCATATACTATTATAATATATATATATATAATATTACTAATTATATAATATATATATACCAATATCATATAATAATAATAGTATAATTATAATAATATACCTATATAATATTAATTATATTAATAAGAAAATGTATAATTAATATAATATATAGTATAATATAATATATATATATATATATATAAACTAATATATAATATAAATATATCTAGAATAATATTAATGTTAAAATCATTGTTACTGACTGGAATTTTAAAAAAATTTGCATACATAAATAATTTTAATTTATCACTGATAACGAAAATATAAATTTTATATCTGAGAAAAATTATCATTTAAAGAAAAATTAAGCTAAAATTGCTCTAACATTTTCAGAAATTGCTGAATAAACGCTAGTCATAACAAGAGCGACATTCAGTGTAATGAACACATTCGGATTTCAGAAATACAGAGCTAGCGGAGATCGGGGATCGTCGAGTCGCGCAATTTTCAGGGAGTCGGAAAGTCGGAGGTCTGACAAATTCTTTGCAAGTGAAGTCGGAGTCGAAAATTCCTGTGTAAATGGAGTCGGAGTCAGAGTTGAAAGTTCCTGAGTAAGTGGAATCAGAGTCGGAGTCGACGAAATTATTATAGAATAATTTATTATTATTATTATTATTATTATTATTATTATTAATTATTATTATTATATTATTATTATCTAATTCATTTATTATTATTATTATTAATTATTATTATTTTAGCTCACTATTATTATTTTCATTATTAAATAAAATGAATTTTTTATTGAGAATAATCAATTTTATATTTCATTATTCATCATTACATCCTTCGAATTTAATTAACTAACACAATGAATAACTCAGGAATGAAGCTTTAATGCAAGAAAAATAATTTGCATTATAATTACGTTAAGTCAAACTATTTGTTTATTCCGAAACTGGAAATAGTATTTGTTTGTCTATGATGTTTTGCGCCTGCATTTTTAATGTTTTTACAGGTACTGACTAATCCGTACCTAGGCATTTGGGTTTTAGATTACATTTTTAAAAGTGCGACAGATTGTTCCCAAAAGAAGCGAAGAAAAAAATTAGTGAACAATTTTTTTTCTGTAAACTTTAAAAAGGGAATCGATTGTTAAGTGACTTAATGAACATATGACTCTGAAAGCCCGGCTAATCAGAGTCGAAAACGTTATGTCTTGGATGAAGTCGGAGTCGGAGTCGAAAATTTTTGATTTAAGTGGAAGTCGGAGAAGAAAAATCCAAATTTGAGATTTTAAGGGACTCGAGTCGGAGTCGAACAATTTATTTTACGACTCCGCAGCCCTGGAAATAACAGAACGAAAATAATAAGAAAATATATTTATAAAATAATTATAAAAACTCTCTGCTCGATTTTTCATGAAACTTGCGTAAAATGTTTTAAATGAGCTGCAAAGAAGGGAAAACAAAAAAAAAAAAAAAAAAAAAAAAAAAAAAAAAAAAAAAAAAAAAAAAAAAAAAAAAAAAAAATAATTAAAAAAAAAAAAAAAAAAAATTTAAATTAATGAAGTCCCCCAATTTTATATTTGAAGGGAAAACAAATTGAGATCCAATTGCACTGGAAACGTACATTTATCTACGGGGCCCTAATACCACCTAGCATGGTTTTAGAAAGGGTAGATCATACAGACAGACATTTTAGAATTCATGGAATACATAACTCACTGCAGTGACCGAGGAGATCCAGTTGATATTATATAATTAGACTAGAGCAAAGCCTTTGATAACGTTCTCCTCCATAAGAGGCTGATGAAAAGTTATCGCATTGTGGTATAGGTGGAATGGTACATAGTTGGATTAAAGAGAGTTGTGGTATAGAAGGCAGTGTGTACTACTAAATGGAAATAAGTCATCATGGGAAATAGTGAAGAGTGATGTTCCTCCTAACAGAGTTCAGTGCTGACGCCTATTGTTCATATATATATATATATAATTATATATATATATGTATGTAAAATCCATAAATAATATTTTAAATAGATGAATTACTATAAATATATATATAATATCTAATATTACATCTATAATAGATATAGAGAGATATACATTATTATATATATAATATATATATAAATTAATATTAAATATTATATTATATTATATATATATTATATATGTAAATTAGTTGATGGGCACGATTAAATTCGTCATCGTCATCGTCATCGGCAAAAATCGGCACATTTTTTTAAAATCGTCATCGTCATCGTCATCCAGGCAAGATTTCGGCCGATTATTTGCCGATTATAATGAAAAATATTAAGAATTGAATAATATTTAAAAATCATAATAATAATAATATAATAATATAATAATTAAATAATTATAATAATAATAATATATAATATAAAATATAGTATAATAATAATAATAATAATAATAATAATAATAATACATAATTTTATATATTTATACTTTCAGTTTTAACAGCTATTATACTATTTATAAAAACAATATACTATTATCTATATATAATATATTATTTATATTATATATTATATTTATAATAATAATATTATATTAATATATATATATTATATAATATATATATATATATATAATTACCCTTTTTGCTTATGGTATGTATGAAATTCCAGTCCTAATGGTTCGACTTTCTGTTATGCGTTCATATCAACACTCATCCTCAAGACAACATATCATAATACACATACTTATGATCCTAACAACCTCTCTTCAGAAACATCTTGCAGAACATCCCTATCTTATATCATAGTTAGGGAGAAAAAATTAGCCACATGTGCTGCCGTTCGTAGAAGGCGACTAAGAGACGGTGGCTATGTTAGGTTGCTCTGCCCACTACAACTTATCTTTTGCCAGGAATAGTTAATGCATCCTCGGAGAAGGTCGTGACCGCAGTAAGCGCCCTTCTATCCTCGGCGAAAATGTATGAATCGTATCTGATATGAAGAAATGTCAGAGGAATTCAAATTTTCTGATTTTCACCAAATGGATGTTTATTATTAGAAAAAGGCAAATTGATTTGCTCGCTGTGACTGAAACATAGATGAAAGGAAAGGAAACGGTGAAAATGAAGTGGTGTGGTGTGAAATGTCGTTTGTTGTTGCTGTGTGAACAGGATTGAAGAAGGCAGGGGAAGAAGGATTCAATATCTAGATCCAGCCAGTGGATCGTTGTGGGTAAGAATGAGCTCTTGGTTAGATTTTTTGTGTGGGTGAGTAACTGATTCCCCCTCAACTAGAAAATAGATCTAGGGATGGATTAATTTAAGTTTTTGAAACAGGGGTCAATAATTTGCCTGTGGCTTTTCGGAACACATTCACAGGATTCGAGGAACGTGGCCCATCTCTGAGTGTGAGAGGTTGAACCACATACCGCGTATAAATCTGTATTTCCTTCTGGGAATGACTCCTGATGATTATGTGGAATGGGGGGGGAGTGGGAAATGAGAGATCAGCACCTGTTCATTTTGCGCCAACACTAATCTCTCCCAATTCCAAGGAATTTTTTTTTATAACACTTCTTTAGTTGCTTGAAAATATTCATAATATTCGAAATTACTCATAAAATCATTATATATTATTATATATATATAATAGTATATAGTATATATATATAATAGTATAGTATAAATATGTAATATATATATAAATATATAATTTTGCTAATTTTACAGAAATCCTATTGGTAAATATCATATTCAAATATGTACGACAACACCCTGTTGGTTGTGTGGTTCTGATGACATATTGAAAACTATCAAAGAGAAATTGCAAATTGAAGTAGGAGAGACGACTAAAGACAATATGTTTACTCTTTCTGAGGTTGAATGCTTAGGAGCGTGTGTCAACGCTCCAATGATCCAAGTGAATGACAATTATTATGTAAGTTATCCTCTTTTCTGTTATTTTCCATGTATGGTAACTTAATTAAGTTGAGGATTTTTTATTTTTTTTATAAATTTCAATCTTACTCCTATTATAACTTTCAAGATCATGTGACTTGACTCCCAACTATTAAGAATCAGGCGATTCTTGATAGGGCTACTAACTACTACTACTACTACTACTACACTACTACTACTACTACTACTACTACTACTACAGTTGGCATTACAGATACTTTTTTTTTTAAAATATGTATTAAAATATTAAAGTAATGAGTGTGTGACGATATCGTTTTGTTTTCTTGTAATGTAACTAAATAATAACTTTTGAATTTCATATCCAGATAAAAAGTTAAAAAAATAAAAGAAATCATCACCATCACTCCCCCCCCCTTCCTCCCACGGCTCCCTGCTGATTGGGGATGAGGTGAGCTAACGTCCACCGGAAACAGAATAGTTCAGTAGAAGAACATGACTAAAGTCGAAAAGAAAGCCACTCCCTCATACCCTTAATTTCGACCCGTCACAGCCAAAATCCACCCTAGAGCTTCTCACACCGAGTCAGATCCCCACTCGTGGTACCGTACGTCAATGTCAGGGTTCTTTCCCCTGGGCCAAGCCCAAAACTATGCCGACCCCCCTCACAAAGCCCACGACTCATTTTACATACTTTTATTATGCACCAATTCTCTCAAGCTTCACAACACTGAATAATTGCATATAAATATAAAACGCTAAAACAACACTTACTTTGAGACTCAATCACCACCTTTTGCACTAGGCCTCAACCATTTATGGCAATTCGGCCAAATCAACTCACCACTATGAGACAACCGACTACTAACTCGATGCCGACCCATTCATATTTCCCGATGATCCAAAATCCCCGAAAAGACACACTTAAATACACATTGTACATTTCCTCATGCTTCGTTTCTCGACCTAACAACTAACCCTAATACGAGCCCAAGCACTTCATATTCCATTTTATCAATTCTCAGACCTAACACCCTCCCCAAAATAATCTATGTGAACAGACTGCACCGTAGATCTCTTATTCCATACCATAGTTTCGATTACTATACATTAACACCGGTAACAACGTACCCACTTGCCAAACCCTAGCACACTAAAGACTTAGTCAGCTTGCATTCACCAAAGATGCACACACCCCTAGCCAAACCATCTATCAATCTTCTCAAACTTTTCTCTGATTGCCACACAAAACCAAATTCCAGTAAGCAAAGCACCCTCCACTCGTTACCATTCTCCAGCAGTCCAACACCCTCCCCTGCCCCCCCCTATGGGCGGCCTTAAATTCTTTCATCACTCCATCCATATACAAATGAAATCTCCATGGAGACATAACACATCCCTGTCTCACTCCACTATTTATATTAAACCACTCCCTCCACTCCATTTATTCTTACACACGCTTCACTATTAACATCTATATTTTTTAATTCCATTATGGAACGCCTACAACTCAGAAGCGAACCTATACTATTAGCACCACATAATATCCCTATTAATCCAGTCGTACGCCTGTTGCAAGTCCATAAAACTTAAACAGTTTCCTCTTCTCTCATTTTTTCACCCATTTTCTTCAGTGTGACAATTTGATCTATCTACATATCCTCTACCACCTCTAAATACACCTTGTTCTTCAACAATCAATCCCTTGTCACTCGACTGCACTCTTGTCAGCTCACCACAAAATGACAAAATATACATCTTCTTTACAACCTTCAGTAAACTAATTCTCCTATAGTTTCTACAATTCTCCTTATGCCAAGGTATTATCACCGATCTCCTCCAGTCCTCCAGAACTAAACCCTCCACAAACTCTCTGTTACACAACTTTTATATCTAATAAATCACAATCTCGCCTCTATTGATCATACCTTCAAGTAATTCCCCCCATCAATACCTGCTAATTTACCATGCTTCAGCCTTTCTCAATCAACCTATTACCTTCTCCTACTAATTACCTCATTCTACAATTCTTATTACTTGAACCAACAAACCCACCCACATTCACTGTCACCTCTTCTTCATTACTGTCAATGTTATGCAGATTTTCGAAATGCTCTATCCACTCTCTCCTTACGTCCATCTCATTAGTCACGAAAGCACCATCCTATTCATTATTCTATGAAGATTCTCCCTACTCCCTTTCTAACATCTTTGTACTTCCTATTCCCTTGTTGGTCCCCATTCATCCTCCTTCCAAATTCTTGATTTACCTTTTCTTTTTCTCCTATGTATGCAACTTTTAGCATTCCTTTTTTTCCTTCCTATATATTTCCATACACCTTTATTTCGAAACTTCATAATTGGCTTTAAGTACATTCAATGACGCTTTTATTTTTTACCGCTTGCATCACCTCTTCATTCACCATTGACATTCTTAATTCCTACTTTAGCCACCGAGCAACACATTTTTCACTCTTACTACAACAACACACTAATATTATTTATCGAATGGTGCGAATCTTGGAGGCGCTTTTTCCCTACAACATTCAGCTGATTTACTTGCGAGCACTCTTAATCTTTCCTTATAAACCTGTTAATTTTACTTTTCATTCCGTTTTCCCCACTACCTTCCTTTTTTCTTTCCTCTCCATCCATGCCCTCACAAACTTAATTTTACATTAAACAACATAATGATCTGATATTCCAAACCCCTCACTAATTTAACATCCCTCACATACTTCAACATCATCGCCAACACAAAATCAGTCTTATTCTTTCACTTCAACACCATCTTACTAGTTCTAACGCCAACTCCTCGTATACTTATGGATAGTCTTGTGTTACGAAGATGTATTACTGTGGAACATATCTTCTCCTACAGGATAATCAATTCCCGTTCCAATATCCATTCTCCTTTTCTCCCGCAACCCAAAGGCATCTGTTATACCATCCCTCTTTTGATCACCTATCACATTCAAGTCGCCCAGCAATAATTCTGAAGTTCCCTCACCCCGTCTAAACCTTCATTCAGATCGTTTTAGAAAATCTCCACATCCCCCTCAGATGGATCATAAAAAAACAACCACACAAACCTTAACCTTCTCGAAACTTAAAGTTAACCAATAATATTCTAGTACTCTTAGAAACAAAATCCACCATATCTCTGTGTCACAAATTGCTTATCAGAATCGCAACTTCTTCTCCCACCAGCACACACACGTTTCCACCCCCCCCATTCGTCCCCCCTACTTCCTTTCATCTTTGTTTCAGTAGCAGCAAACAGATCAAATTTACCCTTCCTAAATACATCCACCACCTCACCCCTCTTCTTCTCCCCCTTTATTCCTGTTAACATTCCATATTCCCAGACCCTTCATACAATTTTGCCGATAGATATAATGTCGCTTTCAGCGATAACGACCACATCTGAGGAGTGCATGAGCATTCCAAGGGGAAAAAATAAGTGGTTGCGGGACCCCAACTCTGCTACCATTCCCTTTTATTCGCCTCATATAGGGATAAAAATAAACTGAAAACCAAAAGTAAAGAAAACTAAAAATAAAATAGTAAATAATAGAACTGATAAACGTTTTTTTTTAACTTTCTCCCTTAAGTTACTGAAATAAATCATATTTTGTTCTGTTATTCACTTTGTAGAAAATGTAATTAAAATATGAATGTTCAAAATTTTTTCTCTTATTTTGGTACTTTTCAATTTTATTCATTTTTTATGTCGGTCGCAATGCTGAAAAACAAACCTTAGCTAAAAAATACTAAAATTCCAAATTTTACTGATTTCTATTCCGACACACTTTCAAACTGAACTCTAGTTCCAGCAGACTTGGTTTTAGAATCCGGCTCTGATGCCCCAAAATATACCAATTTCGCTGTTAGAGAAAGTTTAGTGGATAGTTAAAATATTCATTTAGATAGTTGAAAGTGAATGTCAATAGTTAGATGATCGAGGAAGAAAAGTTTATATTAGTATAAAAAAATTTATTTGCAAGAAGATTCAGATATGAAAAAACAAGTGAGATTTCAATTCAGCTTTTTCAATTTCAATTTGCTTTTCTGCTTAACGATTAATATTCTATTATATTTGGTTTTAATGTGATAATATTTTATAATTAAATTATTTGAATCTTTATTTTTTTAATCTTTAGTTAACGCAAGGTTCTCAACAGTTTTAACAAAGAAGTATGAGCAAAACAAATAAATAAATATATTAAAAGATTTATCTAAAATAATTTTTTTTTAATAAGGGATATACTGTATATTTTTAACCGAATAACTCGATAAATAATACATTAGTGTACCAAGTTTTTAATTCCACTTATTGCTGGGATATATTAAGCTCGTAGTTTAACTTTGATGACCTAAACATTTCATATGTATATTTAAGTATCAGTTCTTTATTATCCCTGCAGCCAAAGTTTAAAGTCATTATGTCAGTGGTAAATTGAAACCTAAATACTGTATAGTAGTGTGTATATTTATTAAATTCTATTATTAACGTGATTTTTTAGCTCATTTGCAAAAAATATTTAGCAATTATAACTCCTAAAATTTTATTTTTACTTATTATAAAAGGAATCTCGATGTACCGAATGATAATAATTTAATTCCTTAATATATTCCTAATAAAATTTTAAAGCAGATTTTTATTGTTTATAGAAATTACCATTGACTTAGTCTTGGTAAAATACAGTGTTCAATACCTTTTCAAAAATATTTAACTAACTTCCTCGGTTGGACAGTAATCTTTTTAATGTTTTCTAGTCTTTACAGACATTTCAAAGCTTCTACTGTCAGTATTTTATTTTCAATTGGAACGCTGGTATCAAAGAATGCTAAGGCCAATGTTTATTGCATAGGATACCACAAATGGTTACAAAATTTTACAAATTTAATTCCTTAATATTTTTAGGAGGATCTTACTGTTGAAGATACAAAGGAAATTCTAGATAGTCTTGCAGCAGGAAAATCCCCAAAAGCTGGTCCTAGAAACGGGCGCTTTGCCTGTGAACCTTTGGGAGGATTAACATCTTTAACAGAACCACCTTATGGACCTGGTTTTAAAGTAAGTGTTTTTGAAATAAAGTTACATGTCAGTTCTTTTCCTGATAATAATAATAATATCGGCATTTTTTAGTACTCAAGTATTTTAAAGATAGTTATGTAAATTGATTTTTCATCACGTAATAAATTATGTGGTTTGTCGTGTCTTTTATGATACATAAACTAAAATTTATATATATAATGTTTGCGATGATTTTCCATTTTTGTATATCGAATTGAATTTCTTAAGTATATTAATATTAATTTCATTAAATTCAAAGCCTCTGTTTAAGTTTGTTACCCATTATCAATTTTTTTTGAATCGGAGTAAACAATTATTCTTATTCTTACTTATTCTCAGTGTAATTAATGTATTGTATGTGTGCAAAAGTGGATGGATTTAATACTTTAGGAGCGTGTATAAGTTTCCTTTTTTAAAATGGGGTCAGAAAGAAAATTTGTATTTATCAATAATATCTAATCCACCAAAATTTAAAAAAAAAATTCAAATCTATTTTGCTTTTGATAGTTTATCCAGAGCTGGCTGTCCCAGTGGTCTGTTGAAGTTACTTTTAATTCACTCTGAAGTTCATAGCAGTTCAGTACCCATATACAATAATAACCCTGAGAGAAATATAAATAAAAGCCTATAAGAAGGAAACCAAAAACTTAGGAGTCCAATTAAGTTTTCTACTCTTGGCTATTTTAATTTTTAAAGTAATTTAAAAATAAAATGAAGTCTGTTTCAAATTTAGAGTCCCTTTCCTTAAATTAAATATGCTCATTATGGATGGGCACATTAATTTTCTCAAGTCATATTCTTTTCTCCAATCTCTTCCTTCTTTTTTTCTCATTTATTTTTAACTAGGGATGTGAAGTTGATGAAAATACTTATGACTCTAGAGCCACAATTTCTGGTCGACTTGGCTCCTGCCCTGAAACCTTAATTTTAATTCAACCTGGTTCCAACTCGTAATAAATGGAAATACTAGTTTTTCATTAAACATTAAAGTTAAAAGGGAAAAAATATAAACCATGTAGTGTTCATCTTTTATGTTTTAATAAATATTCGCATATCCAGAAATTACAGACTATTAATAAAATTTATTAAACACATTATTTTTTTGCAATGCAAGATCAAATAGTGTATATTAACGGTTAATTGTTGAAAGATTCATTAAACAAATTAGAAAATTAGCCTTGTATAACTAAATTAAGAAAAAAAAAAGAACTTTTTAAATGGTAAAGTTTCCTAATGCAGTTTAGATAAATTTGATAATTTGCTTTTACTAATATAAAGATTTGGAATCTTTTAAGTCTTTATTCTTTTTGAATTTAAACTATAGGATTGTAGGATTATAAAGGTTCGTTTCTATGAACTAGATTGCCTCCATCAAATATTCTTTTAAACGTTTTCAATGTTAATAATGGGTGTTCATGTGGTCTATGTTGATTAGTATGGTTGTGGGTAGGAATGTCGTGAGTGTACAGGGTTGAGGGGGGCAGAGTGGGTATGAGTTGGATGCTAGGAAGAGTAGAGTAAATTTATCGTGTTGGTAATCGAGTCACAGGTTAGGCCGGGTGGAAGTCGATAGTGTTTCTGGCACAATGTTTACATGCTGTTACAGTGGGCACAAGGTATTTTGTAACACACATTCGGAGAAGTAAGGTGTATTTGGATTGGAGCAGATTTTGGTTTATTGATAATTTTTATTGTTTGAGATGGAAGAAGGATTTTGAAGGTTATTGAGAGGTAGATGGATGTAATATATTTGCAATCGAAGATTTTTTGTGCAAGAAATTTATGGTGAGAAAGAGCAAGGTAAAGAGAGGTAGGAAGTATTGTGATAATAGAGGGTTGGAAAGGTAAGAGGCGCCAAATCGTACGGTCTATATCCATGCCTCCCGGCTCACACTGTCCTTCAGCATAGTCTATGTATGTGTATGGCCCATTCGATGACGAGTACCATGAGCTATCGCAGAACATAGAAGGCTACAGAAAGTAGAAGCAGCCATTAGTCTAACACTACTGTAACCCTTTCGCACTTGTTAGGGAAATAGTCTTAGTTGCGACCGGAAGTTTCACTTCAGATGTGGTTGAAACTTAACATAATTCGGACGACAGATTGATGTATACAGTCCGAAGTAATGAGTATTGGAGATCCATGAAGGTAAACTTTATTACCAGACAGATGACGAGACTCCCGATCTCATGTTCACTAGAAATATTGTCTTTTGAAGTGCTGTCTTTCACACCTGGTTTGGCGACTAGTTTGTTCACTTCAAAAATTTATAGGAGACGAGATCTCACAAAGGAACTCTTGGAATCAAATGTGATTAATGATTATAGTGTTTCAGATTGTATTTTATTACCTATTTTAACGTGTTAGTTTATATAAGTTATAGCAGGCTTTGATAGCAAAGACCAAGGAGGGGTGCGTCCGAAAACTATTGCTGCTAATAGATCATTCCCGGTTAATCAAGATTTGTTGCTTTGGATAATTTGAATATCTGAAAGGACTAGCTATCAAGGGGTGACAATCTCCTGGTCAGCAATTTAGAGGTGTACTGTAGATTACGCGAACTGAACAGTTCCTAGGTTGATGTGCGTGAGTTTGTCGTGTCTGGTTTTGTCTATTTTGATATACATATCTATTTTTTAGTGTGAGAACCGTTATTCTGGTAGTAGATAGTGTTGTCGGATAATGTATTATGTTTAATTATGGGGCAATATGCATTATAAGTATTGAAATGATAATGTAAACGTGCGCGGTTTAGGAGTACGTATAATATAATAAGTATATATATATAGGTACGTGTATATTATACTATATATTTATTAGTAAAGTAGTAGATTAGTATTAGATATATAAGATAATATATTATATAGTAATGTAATATATTATTATAGAGTACTAATATATAAGTAAGGTATACTATATATTTGGCAGGGTAGGTATAATATTAGTATTAAATCGATTATGATGAATTATATGAGGGATATGTATACCTAGTTGTATTATACTATGTTACGTATGATCTGTACGTACGTTAGGTACGTCTTGCCAAGTGAAATCAGTTTTGAAATGTGAAAAGCTCAGTTTATTGACTAAACTGATAAATCTGAAGAAGTCAAATGATAGGACTCGGTGTTTATGTAGTAGGTTATATTGTGGTGGGAGAAAAGAAGTAGAGTATATAGAAATGTATTAACAGTGGTGGTGGAATGAAGAGAGAGTGGATTTAATGGTTTGTTTAAGACAGTAAAAAAATAAGAAAGCTTGGTAGGGTTCTCGATTATGTACCGATATAAGAGCCAATGATTGAGTTTGCAAAAGAAAAGATGTATTGGAATTAGTTAAGGAGGAACAAAAAGGATACTAAACAGATGCATAACGTAGGAGGACAAATAAGAGGGTAGTATGTGAAGCAGTTGGTAATAGGAGGATTGAATCGGTGGATCATGTTACGAACGGAATTGGAGAAGCTTTCTGGAAGGAAGGCGCGTAAATGCGTTAAGAATGAGAATAGAAGGGAATCTGCCTAGAATAATGAATAGGGATGGTGCTGTTCGGTACCTGTTGAAAAGTGGATGTTGAGCGGAGAAAGTTGGGAGGACCGTACTTCGAAAGCTCTGGTAATAATTGGCAGTACAATGAAAGAGGCTGAAATGTAGGAATTATAGTGTGAGGATTTGATGGTCGGCCAAGAATGAATGAGTATGTTGGGATGAGTCATTTAGTACAGGAGGTAATAGGATGAGAGTGAGAAGTTGAGAATGGTTAAATCTGCAGGTATAGATGAAATTTACTGGGGTGAAATGATCAAGAATGGGCGCGAGATGATGATTTGGATTGGACTCTGAAAGTCGGTAAAAAACAAAGCGTGTTAATTGGTGGGTATTAGTTTAGAGGGAGTTGAGAGAGCAGTTTAACAGTATCCCTTATTTATAGATAAGAGTAACTGTAGGAATTATAGGGGAATTAGTTTATCGAGTGTTGTAGAGAAGATATATGCATGGTTATTTTGGTGCGAAAGAGTCGTGCGAGTGGAGCTGAAGGAGACTGATTTGCGTGAAGAGACAAGCGTGCGTGCTAGAAGTGGTAAGAGGATGTGGTGGATGTCATAATTTCTCTTGAAGAAATGCAGAGAGAGGGAAGAATAAATTTGTTTATAGTTTATTGATTACATTACAGACGTAGTGATAGGATTATATAGGGAGAAGCTCCATGGCAGGTTGTTAGTGATATATGGTGTTGGTGGTAGTGTAGCGGATTTTACTTTAATCTAAAACCCTAAACTACAATAACCTGAATCAAAAGGTCGTGAGGTTGTCTTCCGGGATAAATAAAGGGGATAAAAATGACATAACACATACGCCTTAAATTTATTACAAAAAATAATTTAAAAAAAATCCAACCGATAATATACAAATATTCCTCACTTAATTAATTATATCGAAATGCAAAATATGACATACACAGTATCCCAATACCACTTAAATTGTTATGAAAAAAAATATACACACCGTAACTCAATACCACTTAATTGTTACAAACAAAACTACAGTATACCACTACCAAATACTCTACAATACAATATTACCCAATACCAAAATATCACTTATAATAATAATAATACCAAATATAGACATATATTATGATAAAAAAACTATCAATTATTAAATCAATTATTAAATATCAGAAATTGTCACTTAGTAATATAGTTGAGTAAAATAGTTTAGCACACTTATTATGGTACCTTTACTTTGCTTTTAAGTTTTAATTTTACCACGTATGGCACCTTTATTTTATTTTCAAGCTTTTTTCTTATTTATGGTACCACTTATGGTACCTACACAATTTATTTAAGTTTTCCTTTCAAATTTTTAAATGTTTTTCTAATTTTAAAAAATGTTCTCTTTTCAATCTTTTTTGTAATGTTCACGTTATTTTCCTTGTTATATTTTCCGTTTATATTTTATCAATTCTAACTTTCCATTTGTTCTTTCAGATTGTTTTTTAAAATGTTTGCTCTGTTTAGTTCTTTTAATTCGCTTTTATAATTTCAGTTTATACTTTTCCAACTCTGATTTTTAATTTCTGTCTTTTATTTTAGTTTTCCAAATTTTTCAAAGATCAATCTATACCTTATTTTTCCAATTTTACAATCTATAGTACCACAGGCGCTACTGTAATGATTAGGGGTACCTCACCATTGAATTCAATTGGTACCCAATTACCAACATGGAATACAGCCAACAAATGAAGCCGCAACAAATCCAGTTTCAAAAAAATTGAGCCACAAAAAAAAATTCAGCTCGAGAAAAAATCCCGCTCCAAAAAAAATGGAGTCCCAAAAAACAAAGCCTAACATAATATAAGAAAAATGAATTATACAAGTAATTAAAATATAATAAATTAAACAATACATATCATTAAGTAAATTCCTATAAATCAAAATTTAACATTAACATTTTCAATTTATCTTAATTAAATCAGTTTAACCAATTAAATTAGATCAAACAAATTCTAACATAATCAAACATTTAAAATTCAAACTTCAAAAATCAAATATTTAAATTCAAAAAAAATCATAACAAGAGAATCATAAAAAAGAAAAAAAATACAAGCAACAACTAATAAGTAGTACCTGGCCAATGTTGTTAACCAGTTTTTTTTTCTTATGTCCACAAGTTCTACTTCCCAAGATTTCAAAAGTGACCACAGTAGACCGTCACAACAGTAGACCTTCACCGCAGTTACCAATACTTTGACTCTATAAAAAACAGTAAATTAATATAAAAGAAGGAAGAGTGGGTGATTGAGAAAAAGGGAAAGAGAGAAAAAAAGAGAGAGAAGAGAGAGAAGAAGAGAAGAGAGAAGAGAGAGAGAGAGAGAGAGAGAGAGAGAGAGAGAGAGAGAGAGAGAGAGAGAGAGAGAGAGAGAAGAGAGAGAGAAGAGAGAGAGAGAGAGAGAGAAGAGAGAGAGAGAGAGGGAAAAAAAGGGACGGAAAGGGAGAGAGGGGAGAAGAGAGAGAGAGAGATGAGAGAGACGAGCCCTCTGCAAAAAAAAAAAAAAATTTGAGGGAAAACGAATTTCAAACCTTTCTAGAGGAATGCTATCAAAATATTAAGCAAGAGAATCATAAAAATGAAAAAAAATACGAAGCTTATTATTTTTTTTAGAGAAGTACTGGCACAATTTGTTTAAACCAGTTTTTTTTTTCTTAATGCCTCCACAAAGTGTTTCTAATACTTCCTATAGATTATCGAAAAGTGACACAGATGTAGACGCCGGTGAGAAGAGCACGATGAGAAGAGAAGAGAAGAGAGAGAGAGAAGGAGAGAGATGAGAAGAGAGAGAGAAGAAGAGAGAGAGAGAGAGAGAGAAGAAAGAGAGTAGAAGAAGAGAGAGAGAGGTAAAGGTGAGAGAGGAGAGAGAGAGAGGAAGAGAGAGAGAAAAGTGAGAGAGATGACGAAGAGAGAGAGATGAGAGAGAGAGGAGAGAGAGAGAAGAGTAGGAGAGAGAGGGAGGAGAGTTAGTAGGAGGGA